>MU764402.1:1510-42862 GCA_026770625.1 Nicotiana glauca | reverse complement strand
ATAAAAAATATGTAAGTGTTAATTTAAAAATATTGGGAATGATTTTGTGATTAAAAATGCTATTAAATCGAGAAACAGGCCAAAATTGCAATTTCATGCAATTTTAGTTTAAAAATACCAAATGGACTTGTAAAATTATGTAAATTATATTTTTGTGTAATTGTGAGAATAAAATAAATTATTCACCAAAATGACGAGTTTTGGGAATAATTATTGGTTTTTATAGTGCAAAATAGGCCATAAATTGGTTTTAAAAATCTTTAAAAATTTGGGAAAATTACCAAAACCTTTGGGGATGCTTGTATATGCATACACATGCTATTTTGAAAGTATATTGAGTATAAAAATACATAGGGAAAAATTGGGTATCAACAAAAGTTAGACCCCTGGAGTAATAGAAATTATTATGGACTAGTGAACAAGATAAACTAAACATGAATTATAGATAGGAAGATTTGATAACAGTCGACATCGTGAGAATTTCACAAATCGCATTCCTACAATAATAGAATGGACAATAGAAGAATAACCTTTAAAGGTCATTCAGGAAGGCACTTCACTAAATCAAGCATTGTGAGTAGAGTTAAGCTTAAGGGACTAAGTGTGCCAGTTATGCTAGGTATCACCCTCGTACATGAGAAATTAAGTTATCTTGGTATAGAAGGGTTATCGCAAGGCGAGTAAGAGTCAGTGAAGATGTGAAAAGACGCCAACGATGAAGAGGTAAAACATTTTTAGGTAAATCGTAACAACACTTGTCGACGCCCCTTTTTTTCTTGCGAAATCGGGTTTAGGACATTTGGGAAGATAACTCTATTCCCGTTTGGGAATTGGGTTTTTGGATTTGAAGAGTTGCCACCTAATGATTAATTGAATTAGGACACTAAGGGTTTTGAGTTGGAAAATCAGAGTTCGGGTAAGGGCTAGAAAGTATCTCGAGGGGAAGGTGTTAGGCACCCCTCAAGATCCACTAGTGTGGTTCCCGACCATGTTACAATTGTGACTTTACAGATAAGCAATTAGGGCTCAAATAAAGGGGCTTGCACATAAGTTTAGAACTCAGTTGAGAATAGATAAGGCAGAATTTTGTGAAAGAAGGATCCAGATAACTTATCGAGAAACAAGTAAGAAGAGGAAAAGAAATACATAAAGGGAGGGGCTGTCCTAGGTTTACAAAATACATGGATCATCCACACAACACCGGTTGCCAATCGTATGCATGGTGTTATAGCATGATCATCATCTCCATGTTTACCCTTCCCACCCCGTTAAGGTATTAAGCGCGGAATGGTATCGTTACTTATTTCATGCTATTACCCGTCCCCGTCCTATCAGTACCAGAGGCATTTGGGACTACTAATCCTAAAGGGGAGGAAGTTGGGCTTTTCAGAGTTAAAAAAAAGGATAAAAATCTAAGGCGACAATCAAAACACATAAGCAGTTAAAGGGGATCTAGTAGCAATTAAGGGCTCAAACAAGCCTCATCATTTAAAGAAACAAATTGTTTAGCACGACTTGCAAACACAGGTTAAGTCTTTAATTAAATTTAATGAAGGAAGGGTGGTTGATAAATCACATATTTTCAGATAAGAAGTCCAAATTAGGCTTGCCTGTTGGTTGTAATTATTAAATATTGGTTAATGGCCTACAAGTTTGCCTAGGTGATGCTTACAATCATGGTATCTAACATTGCGAAAGTCACGCTGATTTTAAAGAAAGGTTACTGATTTTAAGGGACAACAAAATCTGCAGATTTAAATGATATTTTACTACTGATTTTAAACTTGCAAAGGAGCTAGATGATTCAGATTCATTTAGTTATCCCTATAGGCATGCTTTTCTACGCGTGATTGATTTAGGACGTTTGTAAGAGTGCAGGGATCCTATAGGCATGGTACCTAGCATTCATTTGTTATTTCTTTTTTAACCTATAAACGGTTTGCCTAAGGTGTGCATGCAAAAGCGCAGAAACTTATGAACATGATTTCTAATGCAAATGAACAACTTATAGGCAGGATATCTATATGCAATAATAAATACCTTATAGGCATGATTTCTAATGCAAATGATCAACTTATAGGTAGGATATCTACATACAGTAATGAATGGATTTATAGGCATGCTGTTTATCTGCAGTAATGAATAGATTTACAGGCATGCTATTTATATGCAGTAATGAATAGATTTACAGGCATTCTATTTATATGCAGTAATCAACTTATAGGCATGATATCTAATGCAAATGAACAACTTATAGGCACGATATCTACATGCAGTACTGAATTATCGATATGATATATAATGCAAATGAACAACTTATAGGCAGGATATCTACATGCAGTACTGAATGGATTTATAGGCATGATATCTAATGCAAATGAACAACTTATAGGCAGGATATCTACATGCAGTACTGAACTTATAGACATGATATCTTCCCCATATGCATAGCATGAGAGTCCCTCCCCCATTTTACTATATACCCCATAATTATTACAAATTATTACAACTTTGAAGGAATCCAGAAAATAACTAAGCAAATTACATCAGAAATTACAACTCCAACCAAGGAGAACCTAATTCAGACTCCTAGTCTGACATATGGAATAAACCAACTTCCAAGGACCAGATTTTCCAAAGCCTTTTTCTTATTTGGGATGTGTAAAAGTTCCAAGGAACTTCAAGAGTTCTAGGAAATGCTTACACCCCAAAATATCAATATAGGGTCACAGTGCAGTGTGGAAGGGCCAGCCCTCAAATGTCCAAGTTCAGAGGGAACTCAAGGTCCCAAGTCAAGGCTCATAGGAGGGAGGCAGAACTTAGAGACTAGGAGTAAGTGTAAGTGCAATGAAAGGGATTTAGGGGGAGGTCAGGGCAGGCTGGTGGTCTTGCCCAGCAATTAGGATGCTGGCACACCCCTGACCAGCCTCTCAACGTTAGAATTGGGGAGTTAGGACCTTGTTGAAGGTCAGATTTAGCCCTGGACAGCAATTGGGATGCTTCCAGGCCATACCTTAACTCAACAGACATAGGGGAATGGGGTATGGGGGCAATTGTTCATACTAGCAGCAAGATACAAAGAAAAAGCAGGCAAGAGCATGTAGGTATTTCAAAATTAGCTTTAAATAGAATTGAAAACAGACATGGATACAAGGACTGTAACTAAACACATTAGAATGGCACTAAAATTAATTTGAGGACATACTAGTTGCAAAGAAGCAAGTAAAGAGAAACAGTAGCCTTGTAAAAGCCAAAGTGCAGTCTAGAAACAAGAATATATAAGTTCAGAAGAGAATTGTGATTTTTAGTATGCTTAATCGTGTGTAGTGTTGAAGGAAGTCATGTATTTATAGTGCAAAAAAGAAGCAGAAATAGGTAAGAAAATAGTTTGAAAATCAATCACACAAGGTTTCCCTTTAATTAGGGGATTCTGATTTCAATGGACAAAGTAAATAAGGAAAGAGGTTAATTAAACATTTTTCAAAGTACTGCACGAAGGGGAAAATACATAATAGTTATTTAAGGGAAAGATTTTGACAGTACACGGTTGTATAATTAAGGAAAGATAATCAATTAACAACCAATGAAATCAAAGTTACAGGCTTTGCTCAAATGAACCAAGTCAAGAAAAGGGAAAGAGACGTTTTAAGTTAAAAGAATTAGCAACAATGAATTAACCCCAAAAAGATTCTGATTCGAACATAAGTTGGAAAGCCTTTTTGAAGAAAGGTTTTAACACACATATAAAAGGGACTGACATGCTAATCGAAAGAGTCTAGTGTAGAAGAAATTAGTTACATACACAAAGGGGTTCAAACTCAGTACATGGATCCAAAGTGGGTTTGCGAGAGTCTAAGCCTCAAACAGAGCCCTACTCTAAACACACAAGACCAAACTCGCCAAAAACCCCAAAATCCTAGGGTTTTTACTTGAATCGGATGCAAAGAAGACAAAATAAGGGAACACGTAAATACAGTAAAAAGTGTAAAGCAAATAGAGTAAGGAAATTAATTCGAAACATAATGAGAGCAAAAGAAACAGTAGAGGAAAACATGCTTAAGTAGGTATTCTGGAGGAAACTTAAAAAGGTAAAAATAGTAAGAACACCTAATTAACACAGTAGAAGAATACAGTAGGTGAGATCATAGTGGAAGCAGAGCATAGTGAAAAGAATAAAAGTACATAGTGTAGAAAATACAGTAGAGGAACATGCATGGTAAAAGAATAACATAAGAACATAGTAGAGAGAAACATACACAAAGAAAGGGAAAAGAAAAGTCGGAAAAACACTTAAGCATTTTCAGAAACCCTAAATCGGAAAGAAGTGACTTTGAAAGTAAAATTTTTAAAGAAAAGTTAGGGAAATATTTTAAAAACTCAAAAATAGAGCATGAATACACACAAATCTGAAGAGAATCGGAGAAAAACCTCGAACATCTTGGGTTTCAAATGAACCCTAGAATGAGAAAGGCTTGGAAAAGGTTCGATCTAAGTCGGATAAGGCTGGAAACAGGCTCAGGAGGCTAATATATGCCGGAGCCAAGCTGGAGATGGCGGGAAACCTCAAGTCGGCGGAGGTCTGAGTGGAGACCTTCGAGGTCTAGCCTCAACCTTCGAGTACTAGGCATATATGAGCAATAGGAGATGAGTATGAGGTTTCCATGGCCCGAGAAGCCATGGATTCCGGTAAGAATCGAAGGGATTAGGGTTAGATTGGGTGGGGGCGGCTAGGGTTTGAGGGAGGTTGCAGAGACGATTGGAGAGGAAGGGGGATTCAAGGGCGGCAGGTAAAGGGAAATGAATTTAGGGTTGGGGTATTGGTAGATTAAAAATGGAAAGGGTTGTGTGTGAGCCGTTGATCTGTTAGATCAAGGGTTGTGATTAAAAGAAAAGACCCGGGTGGGTTATTTGAGTGGGTCAGGGGCGGGTAATTTAGGAATTGGGTTAGGTTTAAATCAACAATAGGGCTGGTAAATTGGGGGATTGATTTGGGTTAAAATTGAAATGTAATGGGCTATGTACTAAATAGAAAATTTTTCATTTTTAATTTAATTAAGATAGTTATAATGATTTTAAAAATAAATTAAAAGCACTTAATTAATTAATAATATATAAAAGTTAATCTAAAAATACTGGGAAAATTTTTATAATTGTAAAACACTATTAATCGTAATATAACCTATAATTGCAATTTTATGCAATTTAGCTTAAAAATATCAAATAAGTTTATAAAAATATGCAAAAAACACCTTAATTATATTGCGGTGTAAATATGAGGATGGAAATAGATTACTCACCAAAATGATAGTTTTGGGAATAATTATTGGATTTTGTACTGCTAAAACAAATAATAAAATGATTTTAAAAGCTTTAAAAATTAGGGAAAACGTCAAAATTCTTAGGCATACTTATATATGCATGCACATGCTATTTTGAATGTATTTTGAGTATAAAAATAGTTAGGGGAAAATTGGGTATAAACATCTGCTCCTCTTTACCCGGGAAGGACGAAAGAGTTATCGGGTAAAGATATGATGGCCAATTTTGATCGAAAGAAACGACTTTGAAAAAGGTTTTGACCGAGCTCTGGTTCCTGAGCTGCCTACATATCCTTGGTCTTACACGAATCAGGTCATATGTAGTTTGGGATACATCGGCGAAATATGCCGATGGAGGTTTTGAAAAGGACGGACGCAATATTTAGGTTGGGAAGGATGGTCAAGAACTGATGGGCTGCGGGAATCGGAGTGAGATCGCTCCTACTGTAATGGTTGTTGCCAGCTGGCATACCTACAAATGAGCAATACGAACATATCGTGCATAAAATTAACATGATGCAAGTTCCCGTTGGACCATGAATGCTCTCTTTGGACGGGTAGGATGACGTCCTCAGACCATGACGTCCTGGGCTATGAAGCGTATAATAAAAGATTCGCAGGCCATGAAATGGTGTTCTTGGGCTATGATAATGGTGCCTCCGAACCATGATGCCTTTGAATAACGATGTGCAAAAGATAAAGCGGGGTCCTCAGGCCATGTCATGGCGTTCTCGGGCTATGAAAATGGTGCCTCCGAAAAATGACGCCTTTGGACAATTTGGCGATATTTCAGCCCATGAAATGCAAGATTTGGCGATGTTTCAGCCGATGTAGAGCATAAATATAAATGGCGATCTTTCAGCCGATATAGGGATTTAAATGAAGTTGGCGATATTTCAACCTTGCAGGATTAAAATAAAACTGGCGATCTTTCAGCCGATGTAAAGCTTTAAATATAAATGGCCATCTTTCAGCCGATATAGAGATTTAAATGAAGTTGGCGATATTTTAGCCATGCAAGATTTAAATAAAACTGGCGATCTTTCAGCCGGCGTAAAAATTTAAATATAAATGGCAATCTTTCAGCCGATATAGAGATTTAAATGAAATTGGCGATATTTCAGCCATGCAGGATTTAAATGAAGTTTTAACCATGCAAAGATTAAATGAAGTTGGCGGTCTTTCAGCCAATGTAAATAAGAGGTGGCTATATTTTAGCCATGCAGGTGGAGGTAGAGCTTAACCTCGAAAGTCAGAAAAGTAGTGTCACATCTCCATTTTACCTACATCCCGGAAGAGTATAAGTGAAGGGAGTTTTTCCAATTAAAGGACAATTGAATCGAGATTTATTTACTTAAAAGATTCAGAGTCGCCACCTCCGAGATTTATGGTGTCCCAAGTCACTGATTTAAAATCCCGAATCGAGGAAAGGAATGACTCTGTTTAACAGTCCGCGAACCAAAAATTCGGGTAAGGAATTCTGTTAATCTGGGAGAAAGTGTTAGGCATTCCCGAGTTCCATGGTTCTAGCACGGTCGCTCAATTGTTATATTCGGCTTAATTATTTAATTTTGGAACACTGTTGAACTTATGTGCAAATTCTATCTTTAAACGATTTTTTTTATAGCAACTAACGCATTGTTAACTTTACGAGGGCCATGAAAATACGCTAAATGGAACACCTCGAATTCT
Organism: Nicotiana glauca; assembly: GCA_026770625.1. Lineage (NCBI taxonomy): Eukaryota > Viridiplantae > Streptophyta > Magnoliopsida > Solanales > Solanaceae > Nicotiana > Nicotiana glauca. Next base: position 35,852 of record MU764402.1, on the reverse strand, counting down.
ACCATATTTTAAAGAAATCATTAAAGAGGGACACATAATTAGTAATTTTATTTGGCGCGGTACATCTCAACTTATTCTAATTATATCATTTCTACCCCTATTCACGAGGGCCATTCATTATGAGTTATCTAATTATGGCTTACCTACAATTATTTAAAGAGAATGGGCATCTGCTACTGTATGTGGCCATAGATTTTATATTAACTAAAACCTACACGATGAGGATATTATTTTAAAGTGGGATGGCCCAGTTTAGCATAGCAAATCAAAAGCCCAATGAAAAGAGATGGTCCAAGTCTCATTTGAAAGAGGTAATCTCATTTGGACATATGAATGAGCCCAAATTCGAGAGCTCAATGCATTTGAGAGAGCGGATCCAACATCGAGTTCCTGAACTTGCAATCATATTGTTCTAACGCAAATAAAATGATCCAATTCCCAAGCCTATATAAAATTAATCTGGAACATGCTTGGATCCCTATTTGATCATACCACCTGACCAAAACGATACGGAATGCTTATAACTTAGATCACAATGCCTCAACCAAAGGTAATGCTTATTATACCAATCACACGACTTTAAATTAATTTAAAGCAGACATTGACTCCTATTTGAATAATACATAACTCATGCCAGGATTCCTCTTTTAACCAGATAGTTTGTGAGTAATCAAACCAAATTCCCACAGACATACAAGCTCATTTATGCTATGTATCCATATATTTGCCCCAATTATTATAACAGTCACGAAACCTCAATCCCTGGACTAATTAACCAACCTTTGACTAGACAGATCCAAAATAATTAACTACTAGAAAGAATCGAGTTCCCAATCAGCATTAAAACTTAAGAATCAACCGAAAACATAGGAGGGTATCTACCAGTTGAACATATAACCAATCTGAAATTAAGGAATGATATTTCATACTTAAGGTATCGTTAACAACTCGGAAAGTAGACTCGATATGCTTTGAACAATATTGTTTAAAAAGCTTGAAACAGTCCATTCATTACTACAAGTTCACATCTAAATCTAACAGATGAACTACAACATTGAATGTGCAAAAATCTACATACGTTGAGTAAAATGCAGCATATTGAAAGAAAACATAGGAAAATCTAACAATCAAACAACATTTTTATCATTTCATCCTCAAATTCGATTACAGAACTTTACTTTGGCCCTCATATGTCGTTCAGGGCTTGACACATACCTGGAAATGAAAGGCAAAGGGAGGTAAGGTCAGCAGTAATAACAATAGCAATTATCAGCAACAACAGGCCCAATCAAACAATATCTCATACAACTTTAAACAAAATTTGAAGACCAATTCTAAACCTTTCTCACTCAGGTGAGTTGAAATTGTTTCAGAAGTTTTAAAATAATTCTCAATCACTGAAAACTTCAGTGGAACAGTGGAATTGTCTTCCTGTGTGTGTATCAAATTTCTTTTCACTCAATGCTATCTTTTCTCTATAAAAATGTATGTCTGTATGTCCCCTAATGGATATCTTCCCTCTCTCTTTTAAACTTCAGACTTCTTCTCCTTATCCGTGAGTTCCCCCAATGTTCTCTGGTTTCCAGCCCATCAATAGGCACTAAGCTAGCGACATTTCCACTACCAATCCCCCTTTTTCATTTTTTAAAATCTTCCATTAAGCTAGTGCTTATTATTTAAACCGCTGGTATACCACTAACATTTGTTAGTGGCCCCCTTCCTACTTCAATTATTAGCAAACCCCTAAGTTAAGACCCCCTATAGTTCTAATTCATTCAGTGTGAACCTCTGAAAGTCCTAAACATTTAAACAAATAATTTTCTAAAAGCAGAATTGCTAGACAAATAGAATCAAAGGGTACCAATTTCTAAAACCTAAAGGTTTAGCATTGAAATATATTCAAAAATATCCTTTCATTTGACCAATCTGAACTAATATTAGCAAGAAATGAACAATTCGGCATTAACATATTAACACAACCATTTTAACATGGAGTCACAACACCACGAAACATTAACAATTAAATGCAGAAGCTGATTAAAACCTAAAATCAGAGAACAAAGACAAACATGACTAAATAAATTGAACAGAAAAACAAAAATTAACAGAAATAAATATGAATAAGCAAGCTAAATTAAAGGATATAAACTAGGTTTGAAACTGAACAAAATTCCTGTAAGAGGGCAGACCAATCAGGAATACATGGAGAAGAAAAAAAAAGAGGTGAAATAGACATAGAATTAAAGAAATGAGACAAGGAAACTCACCGATTGGGCTTGAGTTCATACTTGGTATTCTCGCTCACAGAAAACTGAGGCATTTCATTTGTTCTTTTGTCAAGAACAAATGAATAGCATCAATTTCGTAGTGAACCAACCCTCTAATCACAAGCTCGAGTCGATGCAGGCCATCAGTTCACCGGGAACTGGTTTTGAACTTTTTAAGGTTCAGACTCAGATTTGATATTTGAGAGGTTTTAGCAAGATTTGAGGGAAACCAAGGATGGATTAGTTGTGAGGTGGTCAAGTTGGTTGTGTGGTGTTAATTTGCGACCGATCTGAGGCGGCGCCTCTACTGGAGAAACTGTGGCGGCGCTAGGGTTCATGGTTTCAAATCGATATTTGACGGGTTTGGCTGTGGTTCAAAGGAAGTGGATTGTGGATTTGGAGATAGGGGGGTGAGGGGCGTTTAGGGTGTAAATTTGGTGGGGTTTGGCGACTGACCGCCATAGTGGGCGATTTTTGGCGGGCGGTCAGCGGTGGGGTAAGGCGGCGAGACCAGAGCTGTCTCTGAAGAGAGATGGGGGTTTTGATTTGGGGTAAGGGGTTTGAAGGGTTTTGTTATATTGAAATGAGGTAATTAACATGAACCGTTTGATTGACCAATATCAACGGTTCAGATTAATTAGTGGGAGGAAAACGGGGTCGTTTATGAGTTAAAGGGGATCGGATATGGGGACACGGGTCTGGTCGGGTAAAGGGCGAAGCTCTAGACCATTTGATCATCAGAGATCAACGACTAGGGTTAACCGTTACAAAAACGATGTTGTTTGGGTCTAGGATGAGACGGACCGGTTTGGGGTTTGTATTGTGCTGGGTTAATTGGATAATTTGGACTGGCTTCAGGGGTGCTGGGTTTTGGCCTTGGGGGTGATTTAATTTGTTTGGCCCAAATTCCCTTTCTTCATTTCCCATTTTCTTCCTAATTTCTTTTTTTGCTTTTTCAAAAACTTAAGACTAAAATCCTAAATTAAATTTAACTATAAAACAAAATTAACCTATCACAAATAATAATTAACTCTTAATAATAATTATCACAAATAATTAAATACCAAATTACACAATTAAACACTAAAAATGCAAAGTACATTATTTTTATGTTTTTCTTGTAAAATACAACTATACATAAAATAAAATCCTAAATTCAAAATACTATATATTTGTACTTTTCAATTAATTTACACAAATAAACATGCACACACAAATGCAAACAATAGATGAAAATATCACGAAAAATTCATAAAATTGCACACAAAAGAAAAACTATTTTATTTTGAATTTTTTTGGGGAGTAAATTGTGTGAGGCAAAAATCACGTGCTCACAGCTGCCCTTCTTTTTCAGGAAACACAAATGGTTTTCGTGCAAAGATAAAGTGAGCGGATACGAGTGATTTTTGTCTGGTTGAATACTCCGTGTGAAGCATTTTTTTGAAAGATTTGACCGAACCTCTGCTTCAAAGGTTTCCTACATATCCTTGGCTAAAAAGGAATCAGGTCAATGTAGTTCGAGAATTTTTGTAGTTGGAACTATCATGAAGTTGTGCTTTACTGTTGCTATTGCTGCTACTGCCTGCTGACTTCCTTATTACACCATGCTAAAAGAAAAATAAAGAATCTAGGCTAAGTTGTAGTCTATGAGTTACAAAGATTTATTTTCAAACTTGTTCTTGCGACTGTCGTTGCCTTTCTTGACTTGTATTTTCTTTGAAGTTCTTTTGTTGCTGTCTTGCATCAAATTCTTGAGATGCTCTCCCTTTGAAACTTGAATTGTATTCTTTTGGCCATTGTTTCCTTCCCTTGGTTCTCCAGGTGGGCGCTTCACTTCTTGACTTGAATTGTTCTTCTTTGTTTTCCAGATGGACGCCTGTCTTCTTGACTTGAATTGTTCTTCCTTGTTCTCCAGGTGGACGCCTGACTTCCCAAAACTTTTGCTATGGTCCCTTGTTCTCCAGGTGGACGCCTGACTTCAACTATGTTCAACTATCGCTCCTTGTTCTCCAGGTGGACGCCTGATTTCAACTATCCTCAACTGTGGTTCCTTGTTCTCCAGGTGGACGCCTGACTTCAACTATCCTCAACTGTGGTTCCTTGTTCTCTAGGTGGGCGCTTGACTTCAACTATACTCAACTGTGGTTCCTTGTTCTCCATGTGGATGCCTGACTTCAACTATCTTCAACTATTGTTCCTTGTTCTCCAGGTGGATGCCTGACTTCAACTATCTTCAACTATTGTTCCTTGTTCTCCAGGTGGACGACTGACTTTAAAATCTACAACTATTGTTCCCCGTTCTCCAGGCGGACGCCTGACTTCAACTATGTTCAACTATCGCTCCTTGTTCTCCAGGTGGACGCCTGACTTCAACTATCTTCAACTATTGTTCCTTATTCTCCAGGTGGATGCCTGACTTCAAAATCTACAACTATTGTTCCTTGTTCTCCAGGTGGATGCCTGACTTCAAAATCTACAACTATTGTTCCTTGTTCTCCAGGTGGACGACTGACTTTAAAATCTACAACTATTGTTCCCCGTTCTCCAGGTGGACGCCTGACTTCAAAATCTACAACTGTTGCTCCTTGTTCTCCAGGTTGACACTTGACTTCCAAAATAAACAAAACAAAAGGAATTTTCTACCCCAGTTCTATAGCTTAGTGCATCTGTGAGTGTTATCTGAATCTTGTCACTAAATATCAGTAAGAATTTGAAATTTAAAAATTGAATTAAACTCCCTTGTTCTCCAAGTGGGTGCCTGATTACCAAAACATGAATTGTATTCTCTTGTTCTCCAGGTGGGCGCCTGATTTCAACAAAAATAGACAAAACAAAGAAAATTTTCTGCCCTAGTTTGGTAGCTAGGCCTATATGTGATTGTTAAACTTAATCATGTTATCAATAGGAACTTGAAATCTACAACTTGAATTATACTCCCTTGTTCTCCAGGTAGGCTCCTGATTACCGAACTTGAAATGTATTCCCTTGTTCTTCAGGTGGGCGCCTGATTGCTGAACTTGAAATGTATTCCGTTGTTCTCCAGGTGGGCGCCTGATTTCTGAACATGAAATGTATTCCCTTGTTCTCCAGGTGGGCGCCTGATTACCACACTTGAATTGTATTCCCTTGTTCTCCAGGTGGACGCCTGATTACCAAAACTTGAACTGTATTCCCTTGTTATCTAGGTGGGCGCCTGATTTCAATAAAACAGCCAAGACAAAGAAAATTTTCTGCCCCAGTTTAGTGGCTGGGCATAGATGTGAGTGTAAACCTAAATATCTTTAATAATTTCAAAACTAGATCCCATTATCCAGGAGGGTCCTGAAAACTTCTCATTGAAACCTATCTCAAACATGCAAAAACTCTTGACTTATATTTTTTTCAGGGTACGACTTATGCTATATCTTGATTGTATTTAACTAAGTCCCATTTTCCAGGAGGGTCCTGAGGATGTATGCGATCAAACCTGTTTAGTATTTGGTCTTTCTTCGCGGAAAATTTCTCCGCCATCAACAACATTTCCTGCCCCTGTTTCAAAACACAGAAAAAGTCTGGTCAGTTTAGGGTGTGGTGATTGATTGTGACTCCTGCTAGGGATGGTTTTGTCCTTCTCTCCTTTCCATACATGTTTTTGTCCTTGGTTGAGAATTTCCGATCCTCTGACTACTCTTTATCCACAAACCTCCCAACTGTTGCTTTCCACTTCTAGTCTTCTTATCTGATCCCATACATTTCACGGACCTTCAACCATTCCATAATTTGGATTTCCAATGATGCCTTTTACGTAACATCACATTATCTTCGGCCTGTCCTAGCCATACTTAGCTTTGCACCATAATGGAAACTGGTAGTAAGCTTTGACATTCCTTCTTGTTTGTTAGAATCAAATTATTATTGAAAAATCTCTAGTCAAAAGAAAAGAAATGCGATGATTTCAAAAGATAAAATAAAAGAGAAAATCTTCCTTTGGAAGACCATTTGAGAAAAGAAAAGGACTTATATGAATAGGATAACTGATCCTAATGATCGTGTTGTATATTTTAGATTAATCAACCCAGTCTATTCAATTCAATCTTTCCAATTATCCTGCTCCGCGCCTCAAGATTTTCGCAACCCAATTCTTTGCCGAATCACCATCTTTGTTATGCTTGATGCATCGATGGATCTCCACCGTCAGCCTTATCTCATTCGCCCCTTTCTCTATTCCTTGCCGCCTTATGGTGCCCGGGGAAGCTTTTCACCAATAAGACTCTCTCATTTTTTGATTTCTCTCAGCTTTCATCGCCTTATTGTGCCCTTGCAGGTTTTCACCACTAAGACTATATCATTTTACTTTCTCTCATCCTTCGTCGCCTTACAGTGCCCTTATGGGTTTTCACCGATAAGACTCTCTCATTTTTTCATTTCTTTGATTAAATTGGAGTGTTTCCCTTGGTATGAATCATTTTTACTTTCTTGATTTGGCACCTCTCAAAGACTGATCAAGAGGTCTTTCTTTGGACATCAATATGGGTTCTTGGATAAGGTTGGAAAGAAAAGGGTATCAAAAAGTTCAAACCAAATTCAACGGTTTAAGATTCCAACTTATGGAACCAAATTTCTTATTACAAACACAAGTTCTGCCCCAGTTTCCTACTTGGGGATCTTTTGACTTTGTTTCACTATGACCGAGCCGTGAAGCTGCCTATGTATCCTTAAAAGGAATCACATCAAACGTAGTTCACCCAATTTTCCTTGTTATTACAATTTTTCTTTTATATATATATATATATATTCGTTTCGTTATTAATTCCAAAAGAGGGGTATGAAATAAAAATAGATAAGGCATAAAGGGGAAACAAAAGGTAAAGTGTTTAGATAGCAGAACAAATTGCCTTTGTCATTCCAGACTTCGAAACAATGTCAAATACAAGCAATCAACAATAAACCAAAGAAAATCATACATAGTATCTTTTGACTGCATCAGAGTTAATGGCCATGTCTACACATTTGCCTTCGATGTCTGTTAGATACAAAGCACTATTGGATAACACTCTTGTCACAATGAATGACCCTTGCCAATTTGGGGCGAACTTGCCTTTTGCTTCGGCCTGATTTGGAAGGATACGTTTCAACACTTGCTGACCCAATTCAAACTTCCGGGGACGTACCTTTTTGTTGTATGCTCTTGTCATTGTCTTTTGATATAAATGACCATGACACACCGCTGCCAATCTTTTCTCATCAATCAAACTCAATTGCTCCAACTGGGTTTTGACCCACTCATCATCATCAATCTCGGACTCAACGACAATTTGAAGGGACGAGATTTCATGTTATGTAGGTATTACTGCTTCAGTGCCATATACTAACAAATAAGGAGTTGCACCTATTGAGGTACGAACAGTAGCGCGATCACCCAAAAGTGCAAAAGGTAATTTTTCATGCCTTTGCCTGGAATCTTCTACCATTATCCTTAGTATTTTCTTTATGTTCTTGTTGGCCACCTCGACCGCTCCATTCGGCTTGGGACAATATGGGGTAGGATTGCGATGTGTAATCTTAATCTGTTGACATACTTCCTTCATCAAATTGCTGTTAAGATTAGTACCGTTATCTGTGATGATTACCTTTGGGATTCCAAATCGACAGATGATGTTGGACTGAACAAAATCGACCACTGCTTTCTTGGTTACAGACTTAAAAGTTTTAGCCTCAACCCACATGGTGAAATAATCAATGGTCACCAGAACGAACCTGTGCCCGTTGGATGCTACTGGTTCAATTGGTCCAATGACATCCATGCCCCAAGTAAAAAAGGGCCATGGTGCCGACATTGTGTGCAATTCTGATGGTGGAGAATGAATCAAATCCCCATGTACCTGGCACTGATGTCACTTGCGCACAAAACTGACACAATCGCATTCCATGGTGAGCCAATAGTATCCTGCTCGAAGAATTTTCTTTGCCGGAACATATCCACTCATATGCGGTCCACAAACTCCTGAATGTACTTCGTACATGACATTCGTGTCTTCTTTAGCATCTATGCATCTCAACAACCCAAGGTCTGGTGTTCTTTTATACAAAACCCTTCCACTGAGAAAAAATCCACTCGCCAACCGCCGAATTGTTCTCTTATGATCCCCCGTGACTTGCACCGGATGTATCCCCATTCTGATATATTCCTTGATATCATGGAACCATGGTTCACCATCAAGTTCTTCCTCTATCACATTACAGTAAGCATGTTGATCGTAGACTTGAATATGCAAAGGATTGACATAAGCTTTGTTCGGGTCATGTAGCATTGATGCCAAGGTCGCTAAAGCATCGTCAACCTTTTATGGACCCTTGGGATATGCCTGAACTCCATTGATCGAAACCGCGGACAAAGATCATGCAAACATTGTCAGTAAGGTATGAGTTTCAGATCCCGTGTTTCCCATTCTCCTTGAATTTAATGTACCAAGAGGTCCGCTTCCCCCAAGACCAAAACTTCCTGGACATCCATGTCTACAGCTAGCCTTAAAACCAAAATACACACCTCGTACTCAGCCATATTGTTGGTACAATAGAAACAAAGCTGAGCCGTAATGGGATAGTGATTGTCCTGTTTCAAAAATAAGCACAGCCCCTATCCCAACTCCTTTCATGTTCGCAGCTCCATCGAAGAAAAGTTTCCAACCTGGTTTTTCAGTCAGTTCCAGTTCATCAATATGCATCACTTCTTCATCAGAAAAATAAGTCCTCAATGGCTTGTATTCTTTATCGACCGGATTCTCGGCCAAGTGATCGACCAATGCTTGTGCTTTCATTGCAGTGCTCGTTACGTAGACGATGTCAAACACTGTGAGTAAAATCTGCCACTTTGCAAGTCTCCCTGTGGGAATAGGCTTTTAAAAGATATGCTTTAATGGATCCACCTGTGAGATAAGGTAAGTTGTATATGACGATAGATAATGTTTCAACTTTTGTGCTACCCAAGTTAGGGCGCAACATGTCCTCTCCAGGTGAGTGTACTTAACCTCATAGACCATGAACTTCTTGCTAAGATAGTAGATGGCATGTTCCTTCCTGTTGGTGATGTCATACTGCCCCAATACATAATCAAATGAATTCTCCAGGACCGTTAAATAAAGAATCAAAGGTCTCCCTGGTTCAGGTGGGACTAACACAGGTGGGTTCGACAAGTATCCCTTTATTTTACCAAATGCTTCTTGACACTCATTAGTCCACTTGACTGCGACATCCTTCTTCAGCAACTTGAAAATAGTCTCACAAGTTGTCGTAAGCTAAGCAATAAACCTACTGATGTAGTTCAATCTCCCTAATAGGCTCATCACCTCAGTCTTGTTCCTTGGAGGTGGCAATTCTTGGATGGATTTGATCTTTGATGGATCTGACTCAATGCCTCGCTGACTAACTATGAATCCCAATAGCTTTTCGGATGGAACCCCAAATGCACACTTGGCTAGGTTAAGTTTAATGTTGTACCTGCGAAGCCTCTGAAAGAACTTCCTCAAATCTCCGACGTGGTTGGCCTGCTGCTCTGACTTTATGATCACATCATCCACGTACACCTCGATTTCCTTGTGTATTATGTCGTGAAACACAGTAGTCATTACTCTCATGTATGTTGCCCCAGCGTTCTTAAAACCAAATGGCATTACCCTGTAGCAATAAGTTCCCCATGGTGTGATGAATGCTATTTTTTCTGCGTCTTCGTTATCCATCAAAATCTGATGGTATCCAGCATGACAATCCACAAAAGATCCGATTTCATGCTTGGCGCAATTATCAATTATAATGTGGATATTGGGTAATGGGAAGTTATCCTTTGGGCTTGCTTTGATAAGATTGCGGTAATCAACGCATACCCTGATTTTGCCATCCTTCTTTGGTACTGGTACAACATTAGCCAACCATTTAGGATATCAAGTGACTCGAATAACCTTTGCATCCAGCAGCTTGGTTATTTCTTCCTTAATCTTCACACTCATGTTATATTTGAATTTTCTCAATTTTTGCTTGATAGGAGGAAATGTCAGATCAGTGGGTAATTTGTGAACCACTAAATCAGTGCTTAAGCCCGACATGTCATCATATGACCATACAAAAACATCTTTGTATTCAATGAGTGTTTCGATTAATTCTTCCCGAGTCTTGGGTTCAAGATGGATGCTTATTTTAGTCTCTCTGATATTATCCGCATCCCCTAAATTGATGGCTTCTGTATCATTCAAATTGGGTTTAGGTTTTTCCTCAAAATATCTTAATTCTTTACTAATCTCCTCAAAAGCCTTATCTTTGTCAAATTCTGACTCGTAATCACACTCTACCTCATGAACTATTATCTTAGATTGATTTCTTAGACTGGGCTGAGGATTCCTTATGCATGCCACATCATTATATCCAGCATAAAAGGAACTGTACGAAAAAGAAAAGTAAGAAAATAAAAGTAAAATTTATCAAGAATGAAGAAAAGGAAGAAATTGTATTTCATTAAAATGAAAGATAACAAGGTTTGCGCACTTGAAAACAAACTAAAAATAAAATTTGCATTACAACCCTGAAATAATCCATACAAACTTAAAGGAAAATTAAAGCAGACTACCAAGACTCCTTCCGGGTAGGGAGATGAGTAGCCTTCCAATTACTAATCTTTGCTTTTGGCCCGAAAAATTTTACTTCTATGCATATATATATATATATATATATATATATATATATATATATATATATATATATATATATATATATACATATATATATATATATATACCCTCGCCAAATTCTACTATGTTCACACCGCTGAACAACAACTCAAACATTTCCATCAACACCTTATCAGGATGAACCTTAGCATTGGAAATTGTTGTTGCTGGTCGTCTTCTAGTACCCGACTTAACAAATGACCTGGAGAGACAAGGGACCGGCTTTGGAAGGACCCATTCTCTCTATTTTAGCTTCCTGGCTCTTCTTATATCTGTGGTTGTAGGTTGGAATCCCAAACCGAAGGTTCCCACATTTTCAACGAGGGCAACTGGTTATATGATGCCTTGTAAAGCCGATCCAAAACCCTTTCCTAGTACAAAACCATTCTTCAGCATTTCATATGCTACCATAACCGATGCAGTGGTCATCTTCGCATTCGGGACATCCTTCCCTTCTGGAACATTCTCAATTGACATTTTGTCAGAAACTTGGTAGACCCATGGTCCCTTTCCATCTTCCATCTCGATAAATGACACAATGGTGTTGCTTTGTGCACACAAATTATCTTCTCCGTGCACCACTATCTCCTGTGTGTCCCACTCAAATTTGACCATCTGATGTAGAGTTGATGGTACTGCCTTAGCGGCGTGGATCCATGGTCGACCTAATAACAAATTATATGACACAGTTATGTCCAACACTTGGAATTCCATCATGAACTCCACCGGTCCTATTGTCAGCTCCAATATTATATCCCCAACTGAGTCTTTGCCTCCATCGTCAAATCCCCACACACAGATGTTGTTCTTGCAGATACTCTCATTTTCTACTTTCAGCTTGCTCAGAGTAGAGAGAGGACAGATGTTTGCACTGGAACCGTTATCAATCAATACTTGTGTGACCACAGAATCCTCACACTTCACTGCAAGGTAAAGGGCCGTGTTGTGTTCCGTGCCCTCTACGGGCAACTCATCGTCAGAGAAAGTGACCTTGTTCACCTCAAAGATTTTGCTGGCTAATTTCTCCAAGTGATTCACAGTGATTCTGTTGGGAACATGTGCCTTATTTAAAATTTTCATTAATGCTTGGCAATGCTCGTGCAAATGGATCAATAATGAAAGTAATGAAATCTAGGCCAGTGTTTTCTTCAACTGCTCTATAATGGAATAGTCCTACATTTTCATCTTTTTCAAGAACTCTTCTGCCTCCTATTTAGTCACGGGTTTCTTCGTTGAAGCTGGATTAGCCCTTCTCAATTTCGCGGGAGCGAAACACCTTCCTGAGCGAGTTAGCCTTTGGTCTTAACAAACTTCTTCCCTGACCTCCTTTCCCTTATAGGTCACTTTTACCCGATCATAATTCCATGGAGTGGCTTTCCCGTCAACAACCGGTAGCTGGACCACTCGCTTGATGATGACTGGATCTATACGGGCACCTTCCACGATTAGAATGGGTCTGTTTGTTGCTCTTGACACAACCACTTTTGCTCTTCCATGTCTTGCTGCGAGTTTTCTTGAAGACTCCTTCTGGACCAACACCACTGGTCTACCATCTATTTCTTTCTTACTAATCAACGACTTATCACTAGTTGACTTCTTATCTGGTCTGCCTTCACTGGACCTGATCATCATCACAGTCTGTGATGGCTTCTTCGACTCTCCCCATTTGTGTACAATTTCAATCATGTTCACCTCCGGGTGAGTTGGCATTGGGTTCCTGTTGATGTTAGGTGCCTTAGGAGCTTGAACTTCAATTATATTTGTATCGATGAGCTCCTGTATCACATTTTTCAAGTGCCAACAATTCTCGGTTTCATGGCCCGCAGTACCTGAGCAGTACTCACAACTGACTGAGTAATCAAGATTTTTTGGAGGTGGATTTGGCAGTTTAGATTGTCTGGGCCTCAGCATGTTAAGTTGTTTGAGTCTGTGGAATAGACTGAGATATTACTCCCCCAATGGAGTAAACGTTTTCTTCTTCTGTGCCCTTTCACTCCTGAATGCTGGACTGGGTCGAAATCTTTGACCGGGAGGATTTCTATTCTATGAAGCGGGAATGCATCATTGGCATGGGCCGGCGGTTGGTTGTATGCTTGGGCGTGGTGAATGGAAAAATGCGGTTCGGGATGTAGATAATAGTGTTGGGGTGGGCTATATGGAGAGTGGGGATAAGTTTGAGGGTGGGGTTGAGGCTGGTTATAGTATGGTGATGAGCCCCTGGGCCAAGCTCTTGACTCAATTGTGGCTACATCCTCTTTCTTTTTCCTTCCCAATATACCACAGTGCCGTTTTAGATGGCTTGGGTGGTTGCCTTGATCGCTGAATAACTCATGATTTTATTGGACTTAAGTCCCTCCTCCACCATGTTTCCCATTTTTACCACCTCATTAAAGGACCTCCTCACTGCCGACACCAAATGACCGAAATACATGGGCTCTAAGGCCTGCAAGAAGTAATCAACCATTTCGCCATTTTTGATCGGAGGGTCAACCCTTGCAGCTTGTTCTCTCCAGCAGAAACCATATTCTCTGAAAAATTAACTACTAGAAAGAATCGAGTTCCCAATCAGCATTAAAACTTAAGAATCAACCGAAAACAGAGGAGGATCTCTACCAGTTGAACATATAACCAATCTGAAATTAAGGAATGATATTTCATACTTAAGGTATCGTTAACAACTCGGAAAGCAGACTCCACATGCTTTGAACAATATCGTTTAAAAGCTTGAAACAATCTATTCATTACTACAAGTTCACATCTAAATCTAACAGATGAACTACAACATTGATTGTGCAAAAATCTACATACGTTGAGTAAACTGCAGCATATTGAAAGAAAACATAGGAAAGTCTAACAATCAAACAACATTTTTATCATTTCATCCTCAAATTTTATTACAGAACTTTACTTTGCCTCTCATATGTTGTTCAGGGATTGACACATACCTGGAAATGAAAGGAAAAGTGAGGTATGGTCAGCAGTAATAACAATAACAATTACCAGCACCAATAATAGCCCCAATCAAACAATATCTCATACAACTTTAAACCAAATTTGAAGACCAATTCTAAACCTTTCTCACTCAAGTGAGTTGAAATTATTTCAGAAGTTTTAAAATAATTCTCAATCACTGAAAAACTTCAATGGAATAGTAGAATTGTCTTCCTGTGTGTATCAGATTTCTTTTCACTCAATGCTATCTTTTTTCTCTAAAATGTCTGTCTTTATGTCCCCTAATGGATGTCTTCCCTATCCTTTTTAAACTTCAGACTTCTCCTCCTTATCAGTGAGTTACCCCCATATTCTCTGGTTTCCAGCACATCAATAGGCACTAAGCTAGAGACATTTCCACTACCAATCCCCGTTTTTCATTTTTTAAAATTTTTCACTAAGCTAGTGCCAATTATTTAAACAGCTGCTATACCACTAACATTTGTTAGTGCCCCCCTTACTACTTCAATTATTAGCAAACCCCTAAGTTAAGACCCCCTATAGTTCTAATTCATTCAGTTTGAACCTCTGAAAGTCCTAAACATTTAAACAAACAATTTTCGAAAAGCAAAATTGCTAGACAAACATAATCTAAGGGTACCAATTTCTGAAACCTAAAGGTTTAACATTGAAACATATTCAGAAATATCCTTTCATTTGACCAATCTGAACTGATATTAGTAAGAAATGAACTATTCGGCATTAACATATTAACCCATCCATTTTAACATGGAGTCACAACACCACGAAACATTAACAATTAAATGCAGAAGCTGATTAAAACCTAAGATAAGAGAACAAAGACAAATATGACTAAATAAATTGAACAGAAAAACCAAAATTAACAAAAATAAATATGAATAAGCAAGCTAAACTAAAGGATATAAACTAGGTTCGAAACTGAACAAAATTCCTGTAAGAGGGCAGACCAATCAAGAATACAGGGAGAAGAAAAAAAGAAGAGGTGAAATGGACATAGAATTAAAGAAATGAGACAAGGAAACACACCGATTGGGCTTTAGTTCATACTTGGTATTCTGGCTCACACGAAACTGAGGTCAATCATTTATTCTTTTTTCAAGGACAAAGAAATAGCATCAATTTCGTAGTGAACCAACCCTCTAATCACAAGCCTGAGTTGATGCAGGCCATCAGTTCACCGGGAACTGGTTTTGAACTTTTTAGGGTTCGGACTCAAATTTGATATTTGAGAGGTTTTAGCAAGATTTTAGGGAAACTAAGGATGGATTAGTTGTGAGGGGGTCAAGATGGTTGTGTGGTGTTAATTTAGGACCGGTCTGAGGTGGCACCGCCACTGGAGAAACTGTGGCGGCGCTAGGGTTCATAGTTTCAAATCGATATTCGACGGGTTTGGCTGTGGTTCGAATGAAGTGGATTGTTGATTCGGAAAGAGGGGGGTGAGGGATGTTTAGGGTGTAAATTTGGTGGGGTTTGGCGACTGACCGCCGCCGTGGGCGATTTCCGACAGGCGGTCAGCGACGGGGTAAGGCGGCGAGACCAGAGCTGTCTCTAAAGAGAGACGGGGGGTTTGATTTGGGGTAAGGGGTTTGAAGGGTTCTGGTATATTAAAATGAGGTAATTAACATGAACCGTTGGATTGACCAATATCAACGGTTCATATTAATTAGTGGGAGGAAAACGAGGTCATTTTGGAGTTAAAGGGGATCGGATACGGGGAGACGGGTCGGGTAACGGGCGAAGCTCTGGACCGTTTGATCATCAGAGATCAACGGCTAGGGTTAGCCATTAAAAAAACGACGTCATTTGGGTCTAGGCTGAGACGGACCGATTTGGGTTTTGTATTGGGATGGCTAATATGGATAATCTGTACGGGCTTCAAGGGTGCCGGGGTTTGGGCTTGGGGGTGATTTAATTTGTTTGGCCCAAATTCCCTTTCTTCATTTCCCATTTTCTTGCTAATTTCTTTTTTCCTTTTTCAAAAACTTAAAACTAAAATCCTAAATTAAATTAAATTATAAAACCAAATTAACCTATCACAAATACTAATTAACTTTAAATATTAATTATCACAAATAATTAAATACCAAATCACACAATTAAACACTAAAAATGCAAAGCATATTATTTTTATGTTTTTCTTGTAAAATACAATTTTACTTAAAATAAAATCCTAAATTCAAAATGCTATATTTTTGTACTTTTCCATTAATTTACACAAATAAACATGCACACACAAATGAAAACAATAGCTGAAAATATCACGAAAAAATTCACAAAATTTCACACAAAAGAAAAACTATTTTATTTTGATTTTTTTTTCTCGGAGTAATTTGTATGAGGCAAAAATCACGTGCTCACAAGTAGCCTTATGCAATGTAGAGAAAAGGCTGGATGGAGACAATGCTTAGTCTCAGAAGGCAGAAAGGTAGCCTTATGCAATGCAAGAAATGCAGGATGGAGGTAGTGCTTGACATCGGAAGGCAGAAAAGTAGCCTTATGCAATGCAAGAAATGCAGGATGGAGGTAGTGCTTAACCTCGGAAGGCAGAAAAGTAGCCTTATGCAATGCAAGAAATGCAGGATGGAGGTAGTGCTTAACCTCGGAAGGCAAAAAAGTAGCCTTATGAAATGCAAGAAATAAAGGTGTGGAGTAACGGAATTTCTTAGCTGAGAGATGATAACTGATTGTTGATTGCGTCATTGTGGCTGTTGGGATGTCGTGTGTGGATAACACTTGTAAATAGGCGATAATTCTGAGAGTTGTATTCCTGAAAAAGCATGAGTATGTAATCGTATCTGATGACTTTATGTCCTGGGGTGCCTGCATTCAAAGAAAAATCGTAAGTTTGTAAAAGGGGAAGGTTAGTTCGTCTTCACGTGGACTTAGCTCGTCCTGCCCGGCCCTTGTTTCGGTGATACTGTGCATATCATTAGTGTAGTGTTGCTAAACAGAACAATTTTGATAATGGACATGCATGATTTATTAAAATATAACATAAACATACATAATCAAAAATAGTTTTTTTTTAGATGAATCGACGACTGCGACGCGGTTCAAGACATTGCAACCTCTCTCACCGAAATTTCGAGGGTCCTCCTCAAAATTCTGCCCCAGTTTCCAATATCAAGGGGACATGAAAATTTTATTGAATTGTGACCGAATCCATAGGGCTACCTACGTATCCCCTCTTAAACGGGAATCAGGTCAGGCATAGTTCAAATTACATAATGAGATCATAAATGGATACACATAGTATCGCTTGACTACATCTGAATTGATTGGTTTTGGCTAGACTTACCCATCCATTTCTGTGAGTATGAGGGCCCATCCTGTTAGAAACCGATGAACCATGTACGGGCCTTGCGAATTAGGAGAGAACTTTCCTTTGGCTTTATCCTGATACTGGAAAATTTTCTCCAGCACCAGCTGTCCTGGCATGAATTGTCTCGGCTTGATTCTTTTGTTGCAGGCTCTGGACATTCTATTCGAATACAATTGACCATGGCAAATTGCATTCAGTCTTTTCCCGTCTATGAGGGTTAACTGCTCATAGCGACTTTTTACCCATTTTCATCTTCAAGTTGCGCTTCCTGTACAATCCTTAGGGAAGGAATCTCTACCTCTGTCGGGATGACTGCCTCGGTGCCATAAACCAACATATAGGGAGTCGCCCCGGTTGATGTGCGAACTGTGGTATGGTATCCTAATAAATCAAAGGATAGCTTTTTGTGCCACTGCTTGTGTTTCTCTATCATTTTTTTAAATATATTCTTGATGTTATTATTGGCCGCTTCTACAGCTCCATTCATATGAGGTTTGTAGGCTGTAGAATTCTTGTGCTTAACCTTGAACGTCTTACACATTGCTTTCATCAGATCACTGTTTAGATTTGAACCATTATCAGTGATGATTGTCTCTGGGATGCCGAACCGGCAAATGATATGGTCGCGGACAAAGTCTGCCACAACCTTTTTGGTTAATGCCTTATATGATGCTGCTTCAACCCATTTGGTGAAATAATCAATTGCCACTAGAACGAACCTGTGCTTGTTTGACGCGGCAGGCTCGATAGGTCCGATGACATCCATTCCCAAGCGGCGAACGACCATTGTGAGCTTGTTGCATTGAGCTCGTTACGAGGTACCCTTATCATGTCGGCATGAATCTGGAAACGATGTCATTTTTAACATACTGGATGCAGTTTGTTTCCATAGTCCTCCAAAAATAACCAGCTCGGAGTATTTTCTTGGCTAAGAAGAAACCATTCATGTGCGGGCCATAGGTCCCTGCATGAACCTCCTCCAACAACCTAGATGCTTCCTCTGCTTCGACACATCTTAGTAATCTCAAATCGGGAGTCCTTCTATACAGGATTCCTCCGCTGTGAAAGAAGTGATTGGATAGCCTCCGCAGTGTCCGCTTCTGAGTAGTGTTTGCAAGTTGTGGATATTCTCCTATTGCCAGATATTTCATAATGTCGTGAAACCACGATTTTCCTTCTGCTTCTTCCTCGACATGAACACAGTAAGCTGGCTGATCATAAATCTTTACCGGGATGGGATCAATGAAATTCTTATTTGGATGTTGAATCATAGATGATAAAGTAGCCGATGCATCACCGAATTCATTCTGCACTCTGGGGACATGCTGAAACTCTGTCTTTGTGAATCTCTTCCTCAACTCCTGTATGTGATGCAGATAAGGAAGTATCTTAGAGTTCTTGGTTGCCCACTCTTCTTGGACCTGATGTATGAGCAAGTCTGAGTCTCCGATTACTAGCAATTCATGAACACTTTCGTATTCGGCCATATTATTGGTGCACGGGAACCTGAGCTTGCTGGACACTGGATAATGCTGACCTGTCTCTGAAACTAGGACTGCTCCTATGCCAACTCCTTTGAAATTTGTTGCTCCATCGAAAAAAATTCTCCACCCGTCATAGGATTCTCCAATATCTTCTCCTATGAAAGATACCTCTTCGTCAGGAAAATACGTCTTTAGTGGTTTGTATTCTCCACCCACGTGGTTCTCGGCAAGATGATCTGCCAAAGATTTCCCTTTGACTGCCTTCTGAGTTATGTAAACAATGTGAAATTCACTTACCAGGATTTGCCACTTAGCTAGCTTGTCAGTGGGCGCGGGTTTCTAAAAGATATACTTCAGCGGGTCCATTCTAGATATGAGATAAGTGGTGTAGGCATAGAAATAATGCCTCAATTTCTGAGCCACCCAAGTCAGAGCAAAACAGGTGCGCTCTAATAGAGAATACCGAGCCTTGTACGGGGTGAACATCTTGCTGAGATAGTAGATGGCCTGCTCCTTTCTCCAAGTTTCATCATGTTGTCCTAGAACACAACCGAATGCCCCATCGAATACTGCACGGTAGAGCAATAGCAGTCTACCTGGTTCGGGAAAAACCAAAACTAACGGCGTTGATAGGTATTCCTTGATTCTGTCAAAGGCTTTCTGACAATTATCAGTCCATTTGGTAGCAACGTCTTTCTTCAACATTTTAAAAATAGGCTCACAAATAATAGTGGACTGAGCTATGAACCGGCTGATATAGTTTAGTCTTCCCAAGAAACTCACCACGTCCTTCTTATTCTTTGGTGGTGGCAATTATTGAATGGCCTTAAATTTTTATGGATCCAAATCTATTCCTCGATGACTCACGATGAACCACAGTAATTTTCCGACAGGAACCCCGAATGCACACTTAGCGGGATTCAATTTCAGATTGTACCTTCTTAGTCTGTTGAAGAATTTCCTCAGATCTTCTATGTGGTCAGCGACTCTCTTGGATTTGATGATGACATCGTCTACATATACCTCGATCTCCTTGTGTATCATGTCATGGAAAATAGTAGCCATGGCCCTCATGTAGGTAGCCTCAGCATTTTTTAAACCAAATGACATCATCTTGTAATAATACATCCCCCACGGCATGATAAAAGTCATTTTCTCCGCATCTTTCTCTTCCATCCATATTCGATGATACCCGTCAAAACAATCAACAAACTACTGCAGCTCATGCTTGGCGCAGTTGTCAATTAGAATGTGTATGTTCGACAAAGGGAAGTCGTCTTTTAGACTGGCCCGGTTGAGATCCCAGTAGTCGACACAGACTCTGACCTTCCCATCCTTCTTTGGTATTGGCACAATGTTGGCCAACCATGTTGGGCATTCCACTACCCTGAGGACCTTGGCCTTAACTTTCTTGGTAACTTCTTCCTTTATTTTCAAACTCATGTCCGGCTTAAACTTTCTGAGCTTCTGTTTTACCGGTGGACATGTCGGATTTGTTGGAAATTTGTGAGCTACAATAGATGTACTAAGACCAGTCATATCATCATACGACCAGGCAAATATGTCTTCATATTCTTTTAAAAACTCCATTTACTCTTCGTTTTCTGAGAGCGACAGGTGAACACTGATACGTGTTTCCTTGACATTCTCTATATTCTCCAAGTTGACAACCTCAGTTTGGCCCAAGTTAAACTTAGGCATATTCTCAAAGTCCTCAACCTCTTTAACGACCTCCTCGGGTATATCATCCTCTATGTCTGTTTGTTGTGTTGTCTCGTCGCCATCACATTCGTCGGTTTATCAAGATAAGTAATAGTAATGCTATGAAAATAAAACAAATGATAGAGAAAATAATAAGAGCGAGATTTATAAGAAACTAAAATACTTTGATAAATTGCAAAATTGTTTTGAACATCGGAGCTATTTTAAAAATTTAAAGATAATACGAAAAAGGAAATCAACTAGCAAAAAAGTAAAAGATAATGCATATTGCTTTGTTCAGCCTTGCTACCCCGAAGCTTTACAGGCCGTGATGGTTCTGACGGACCAATTGTTATGGTGTGCTCCTCGGCTCACAGCTTGTATGGAAGGGCCTTCCTCCCCTTCCTCCTCAAAGATGATATGATAGTCCATATTGTCTTCTTCCAAGAACAAATTCTTCATTACCGCCAATGCTTCATCTTCCTCTGACCCATATATGATGTCTGTTGGCTGGAAAGTCTGCTCCAAGCGGTGTATCGGGTACTCCAGCGGATAGTAAGGGTCGTGCCATGGTGGCGACCAGTTCCTGAATTCTTTCCACGTATATTCATACCCTAACCCGAAGGTGGTGCCATGCTTATTCAGTTTGATAGGCTTGGTGATTCCCTGGAGGTTTTTGCCAAGCCCTTTGCCAGGTTCATATCTACTCCAATTCAGTATACTTTCTATCTTTTTATCCCACCACTTATGCTTGTCCACGTCGTTAACTCACTCAATGTGATAGTAGGTTTCTCCACCTAGCTTCCTTCTTCCTCCAATCGCTGGGATGGTCTGGCGACTGTATATGGGGTTACTACCGTCGCCATGAATAAGCACTTCTTGGTTAATCCACTCAAACTTCACTGCCTGGTACAGGGTTGATGCTACAGCTCCAGCGGCATGGATCCAACGTCGTCCCAGTAGTAAGTTGTAAGATGCTCGGATGTCTATCAATTGAAAATCGACATCGAACCAAGTTGGTCCCATTTGCAGACATAAACTAATCTCCCCAATAGGGGACCTTTGGGAACCATCGAAAGCTTTAACGTTGACAGCCCCATCCTTGATTTCATGTAGACTCTTTCCCAATGTTCTGAGGGTCACCAATGGACAAATAATTGAGGCTGGACCCTCCATTAATCAAAGTCCTAGTGATGAAATAGTCTTCACATTGCACGATGATGTGCAACGCTTTGTTGTGGCTTAACCCTTCCCGGGGCAACTCATCCTCGTGGAAAGTGATTTTATGATTCTCCAATATCTGTCCTACCATGTTCGCCATCTCTCCTCTAGTTATGTTGCTGGGTACATACACCTCACTCAGTATCTTTATCAGGGCATTCTTATGTGTCTCGGAGCTTTGCAGCAGAGCTAAGATGGAGACCTGCGTTGGTGTTTTATTTAGTTGATCAACAACTGTGTATTCTTTTGCCTGTATCTTCCGCCAGAGATCATCGGGCCCAGTTTCAATAGGTCGTCCAGAGGCCTGCTTACTTGATTCAGCTAAATGCTCCAGAGTATAAACCCCGCCGGTCCTGGTCATACCCTGTGCTGCAATTGCTTCTCCAGACCATCTTTTCCCCTTCCTTCTTGCCTCAGTGTTGTAATCTCAAGGAATGTCCTGTGTATGGAATTGTGTTGTTGCTGACATTGCTACAGGAAAGGGCACCCATGTTTTGGGAGGTAACACAACAACTTCAAATGGTACAGGTGCCTTTGGAGACCCAAACTCTACCTCAATTGGCTCTGCGGTCTATGCGGATGATGGTGTTTCAAGCTCTAGAGGCATGAACATGTTTACTTCAGTGTCCCCAGAGGGCTGGATCTGCACTACAATTGGATTCAGTGTGACTGTTGGTTTCTTGGGCTCGTCACCTTCGGCAATTAATCCAATTGACCCTTTTGGGTCCCAATCATCTTCTACCTTGATCATGTGCACACTTCCACCCTTATGATCAGGCAAGGGATTGTTGCGAATATTAGGAGCACGATCCTTCACCATGATGATTTTGTTTACAATTAGAGCCTGGATTTTATCCTTCAGAGATCGGCATTTATCAATGGTATGCCCTTTCATGCTGGAATGGTATGCATAGGTTTTGTTCGGGTTGACCCATTGGGAAGGATTTTCTGGAGCTATGGCAGGGACTGGGGTAACTTAACCGATAGCTCTGAGCCTTTCATATAGCTGGTCGATTGGCTCGGCGATGGCGGTGTATTGCTTGGGAGGTCTATGGTCGAAGTTAGGGCGTGGCCTGGGGAAGTTTTGGCGGGTGGGAGGTGATTGGTAGTGAGAGCGCTGAGCATTATAGGCTTGGTAGACGGGTGCGGGTTGGGAATATCTTGGTGAGGTAGGTTGATATGTGGGGGGATGGATATGATTGGTAAGTAGGTGATGGAATTTGGTAAGAGGGCAGAGGTGCTTGGTAATTAGGGATAGGTTGATATGTGAGAGGACTTGGTTCTCTGTGCAACAATCATGGCACTCACATCCTTTTCTTGGTCGGGCCACCAGATTGTAGGGCTTTGTTGGTAGCTTGCAATTCCTCAAAATTAGTAACCATACCGCTTTTAAAGCCTTCCGCAATCCTTTCTCCTAGCTTGATGATGTCAGAGAATTTCTGGCCCTCTGTCAGCATCAACCTCTCATAATATTGTGGATCCTAAGCTCGAACGAAAAGCCTGTTCATCTGTTCTTCTTCCAAGGCCGACCTGACCTTAGCAGCCTCTGATATCCAATGAGTAGCATACTCGCGGAATGTCTCTGTAGGTTTCTTCTTCAAATTCTGGTTGTAGAAGACATCTGGCGCATTTTTCGTATTGAATCTGAACCTGTCCATGAAATCAGATGCCATTCCTTCCCAGCTTGTCCACTTCTTGGGATCTTGGCTAATGTAACAAGATAGAGCATCACCTTTCAAACTTCTCATGAATAGCTTCATGCGAATCTTTCATCTCTTCCGACACCGACCAGTTTATCACTGTATGTCCTCAAATGGACTATAGGCTCTCCTGAGCCATCAAACATTTCAAACTTAGGAGGTTTGTACCCCTCGAAAAGTTCGACGTCTGGCTGAATGCAAAGGTCCTCATAATTCAAACCCTCTATAACTTTTGTTTCCTTCAACACCCTAGACTCGGCTAGTCAGTTTCTTGAGCTAAGCGGCCAGGTTCTTGATGAGAGAGTCTTTGTTATTAGACTCTGGTATGCTTGAAATGAGTTGAATGTATTGTGGCAAGGTTTCCACATAGACGGGGGTGTGGTGGGGATGATCATTTGGTGGTTCGGGATTGTAGAGCGAGGTGTTGTGACATGTCTTGCAATTTTGATGGGGAGCGGGTTGTTTCTGTGGTTTTGGGATGTTCTGTGGAGGTATAGAAATTTGAGTACTGGGGAAGTTGATGTCTAGGGTAGTGAGGGAGAATGATAAGCTTGCCAAGTTCCGAACTTAGTCCAGTTTTTCTTGAAATTTCAGTAACTTCTGTTCGCGCTGGGCGGCACTTTCTTTGGACACCTGAACACCCTAAGGAACCTCTACCCTTTCAATTGAGTTCTCCTTCTTGACGCTGTTCAAGTCTTCCATTTTTGCATTGTTCTTGTTTCTGATAGGACTTGGAAGATGATGAGGTGGAGGTGGAGGGACCTTAGATCTTGTGGAGTAGGATGATGATGCCAGAGTGCACGAACTAACCTTTTGGGGAGGGAAATAAAATAAAAACTTAAACAAAAAGGTAATAAGTTAATACGGATTTTGAGAAAAAATACTGCAGTATTTAAACACATAGTATAAGAATATAAATCATGTCCTAAATTGGGTGCCTCGTTGTGCGCGAGGTAGGCCTAGCAACAAGTTGATTTGGAGAACTTATAATGCATTTGCCTCAATTTATTGACAAAAATAAGACGAATCCCAAAACGACACTAAATTGCATAAAGTAAAAATTTCACTAATGGCCATTGGCCTTATTACATTTTAAAGCGAAAAAGATTCCTAACTACTTGGTCCAGAAGGACATTCCCCAGACTCGACATCTTTTGCTCCCTTGAATAGCTTCCCAGCTCACGCAATCCCAACAGTAGATAAGCCCTAGCCAAATGTCCTCCTTCATTTCCCTCAGCGTTTTGGCAATTCTCGATCCTCTGGATGAATTTCCCTTCCATCTCTACCAAACCTCGCTCCAAATACCATAGTCGCTTGTTGGCGCTGACAGCCATATCTTTCCATTCCTCGATCAACTTTTGATTTGCTTCTTAAATTTCCTGATGTTCACTCTCGCACTCCCTGATCCTCTTGCGTAATTGGTTGTATTTAACCTGTAGCCTGTGAACTCGAACAGACCCGGGTTGTCCTAACCCATCATTATCTTCTTTTAGCTAACCTGGATAGTATGGGGTGTAACCGGCATGGTATCTGTCAAGTTCTATGGAATCCTTTTCCAGTATGATTTTGCTATTCCATATGTGTTGAGCTTGAAATTTGTACGGTCTATCATCCTCTTGGAAATCGGACCTTAAGTGACTCATCTTTTCGACCTTTGGTATGACCTGCTTTCTCCCTTCCTCCCTCAGACTCGGAGAGGGACATAGGGATAAGTTCCACTCAGACCAATAAGTATAAGGAATGGAGCATCCCGAGAGCGGATGATGAAGTCTCCAGTAGGGAACCATTCGAACATCCACTGCACCTTGTCTTCTTTTAGATTTTCAAACAACTTTACCCACCCTCTAGTGTCTCCCTGCTGAGCGAACATGTTAGACATATAGTTCATTCTCTTGGGATGGTGGAAGGCTATATGATCATTCTACGACCTTCGCGGAAGCTCTTGATGGTATTGACCCCGTTTGGAGATGTTCTATAAGCCAGAGTTGGAGTAGTAAGTTGCAACCCTCAAAGTGACTGGCCCCTCGTTGACAGTTCTCCAAGGCTCGAAAGATCTCGGCAACAATCATGGGAACTATACTGAAAGGCTGCCCTCCAATCCCTTCCATTAATGTATTGGTAACTATGGCTAGTCTGGTATGGATCCTATCCTTTTTCATAGGAAACACTATCATTCCCAAAAAGTAGAACATAAAGACGAAGACCCTCCTGTGGATATGCCCCAATTATGTGAGGGCGAATTCATCTGGGTAGGTGCGGTAGGACTTGCTATGGCCGTACCTCTCATATAGATTGTCGAAAGGAATGTAAGAATCTTTTAAACAAGTCAAGTCTGGGTTTTTCTTCAGTCCCATCATCTTGAGGAACCCCCTAGCCTTACGATTTTCTGGCATAAGCAAACCTGGAGTCTCCCAAGGAATACCTGCTAACCCTCATATTTCCTCGAGTAGAAGTGTCATTTCAAGATCCCAAAGCGAATCACCAATCTATCACTGTCCTAGAATAAGGTCGTAACCTCTATGATTTTGTTGTCAGGCTGGATTTCCAAAAGAGAGGGTAAATTCCACAAATATTTGCGGACGAGAGTCCGATCACTGGAATGAAGGTCTTCCCACCATCTTAACAACCTTGGGTGAATGTTGGTTACCATACCGAATTTGGGGATTTCATGCCTCATTTTCTGCAAGACAAAGCGTTAGTTCCTTCCCCCACCGGACTCGACTTTTTAAATCAATAATTAGCATAATGGCATTTAGTTCTCCAAATAAATGCACAGAACATGGTGTTGTCCATTTGGGAACCTAGTGGACTTTGGACAAGGCTATCTTAAAGAGTCATTATGTGGACATCATAACTGACTCGACTAGGTTTGACAGTGATGCATGAACAATTAAATAGAATAAGGTTTCTATAGGGTATTAGACCGGTACCCTTGAGCGAACAACTCAAGAGGGAAAGGCACGGAACCGTTGACTGCACCGTTAGTCGACTAGTTTTACTGCAAATATGCCTTTGCCAAATTTAGTAGGTAATAACATCGGAAGAGTGAAACAACTCATTATAAGCATTGCTATGGTATTTGTTGGCATGAGTGGAATATGATGTTGAAGATGCAGTTACAAAAAATGAAACAAATTGTCATGTATTTTCACGTTCATAATGATTACAACAATTGCTCAAAAATTACAATGACATTGAAGGAAAGTAGTAAATGAAAGTGTTAAAGGAAAAGAAACAAAAAACCAAGTCAGTTTCGAATAAAGACATTAAATAAAGCAGTAAAGAAGAAATAAAGTCACATATAACATGAAGTGGTAAAAGACTAAAGAAAATCCCCAGCAGAGTCGCCATGCTGTCGACGCTCCCTTTTTTCTCGTGAAATCGAGTTTACGACATTTGGGAAGACAACTCTATTCCCGTTTGGGAATTGGATTTTTGGATTTGAAGAGTCGCCACCTAATGATTATGTGCATTAGGACACTAAGGGTTTTGAGTTGGAAAACCAGAGTTCGGGTAAGGGCTAGAAATTATCTCGAGTGGAAGGTGTTAGGGACCCCTCAAGATCCACTAGTGCGGTTCCCGACTATGTTACAATTGTGACTTTACAGATAAGCAATTAGGGCTCAAATAAAGGGGCTTGCACACAAGTTTAGAACTCATTTGAGAATAGATAAGGCAGAATTTTGTGAAAGAAAGATTCAGATAACTTATCGAAAAACGAGTAAGAAGAGGAAAAGAAACACATAAAGGGAGGGTCCTAGGTTTGCAAAATACATGGATAATCCACACAACACCGGTAGCTAATCAAACGCATGGTGTTATCGAGTGATCATCATCTCCATGTCTACCCTTCCCACCCTGTTAAGGTATTAAGCGTGGAATGGTATCGTTACTTATTGCATGCTATTACCCATCCCCATCCTATCAGTCCCGGAGGTATTTGGGACTACTAATCCTAAAGAGGAGGAAGTTGGGCTTTTCAGAGTTAAAAAAAAGGATAAAAATCTAACGCGACAATCAAAACACATAATCAGTTAAAGGGGAGCTAGTAGAAATTAAGGGCTCAAGCAGGCCTCCTCATTTAAAGAAACAAATTGTTTAGCACGACTTGCAAACACAGGTTAAGTCTTTAATTAAATTTAACGTAGGAAGGGTGGTTGATAAATCACATATTTTTAGATAAGAAGTCCAAATTGGGCTTGTCTACTGGTTGTAATTATTAAAGACTAGTTAATGGCCTACAGGTTTGCCTAGGTGATTCTTACAATCATGGTATCTAACATCGCAAAAGGCAGGCTGATTTTAAAGAAAGGTTACTGATTTTAAGAGACAACAAAATCTGTAGATTTAAACGACATTTTACTACTGATTTTAAACTTGCAAACGAGCTAGATGATTCAGATTCATTTATTTATCCCTAAAGGCATGCTTTTCTACACGTGATTGATTTAGGACGTTTGTAAGAGTGTAGAGATCCTATAGGCATGGTATCTAGCATTCATTTGTTATTTTTTTAACCTATAAATCGTTTGCCTAAGGTGTGCATGCAAAAGGCAGAAACTTATGAACATGATTTCTAATGCAAATGAACAAGTTATAGGCAGGATATCTATATGTAGTTATGAATACCTTATAGGCATGATTTCTAATCAAATGATCAACTTATAGACAGGATATCTACATGCAGCAATGAATGGATTTATAGGCATGCTGTTTATATGAAGTAATGAGTAGATTTACAGGCATGCTATTTATAAGCAGTAATGAATAGATTTACAGGCATGCTGTTTATATGCAAAATCGACTTATAGGCATGATATCTAATACAAATGAACAACTTATAGGCAGGATATCTACTTGCAGTACTGAACTTATAGACATGATATCTAATGCAAATGAACAATTTATAGGCAGGTGTCAAACCTCCTTTTTACCTACTACACCCCGCAGAGGGGTGTAGTAAAGGGAGTTTTTCCAGTTAAAGGACAATCGAAACGGGGTTCGTTTGTTAAGAGATTCAGAGTCGCCACTTGGGATATTTATGGCGTCCCAAGTCACCGGTTTGAATCCCGAATCAAGGAAAATATTGACTCTATATTACAGTCCGCGAACCAGAAATCCGGATAAGGAATTCTGTTAACCCGGGAGAAGGTGTTAGGCATTCCCGAGTTTCGTGGTTCTAGCATGGTCGCTCAACTATTATACTTGGCTTAAATTATCTGATTTTAACAATTATGAACCTATGTGCAAATTTTAACTTTTAACCGCTTTTATTTATTATCATTTTTTAACAAGAATTGCAATGTCGTGAAAACACATCTCGAACCACGTCACATCAATGTACCCATGGTTGTTGACATATTTCGACTCCGTTGAGATTTGGATTTAGGTCACATAAATGTGCACCCGAGTTTAAGAAGGTAAAATTATTAAAAACACGCGTAAAGTGACTAGCGCGTTATTATTTTTTGGGAAGGCCGTGAATTTCACTATACGGCCCATCCCGAATTCTAAAGGTTTTATTTTAGTATATACATTTATTGAGGACCCCGCAATTTATGCGTTTTGGTTGGCGAGGCTCATCTCGTCTTTTTACTTTAAAGGCCAATCTTAAAGCGACTATGATTTTCTATTTTTATTGGTCTCTACAAAATAAAGAGAGAGCCCTACTCAATTGATATTACTTTAAACAAAATTGAACCTTTATAGAGCTATTTGAAAAGACTTGGGTATAAAGAGAAGCCCAGCCACCGATCTAAATGGCTGATTAAGGAACTTTGACAATTTTAAGGTTTGGCAATAGACCTATTTTATCATTCAAGTAATCCATATTATTTTTGAGATCAACTGAGTCTAGAGACATTAAGACTATTTAAATGGTAGTGGAAACTCTTTGGCAATCAAAAGATAACTAGGCCTGCTCGGGATTCAATTTCGACTTTAAGTAAAACATATTAGTCCAATTCGAGTAATACACACATACTCCCCCAACAGACTGGGCTTCGAAGATAAACAACCTAAATGAGAGTTTAAACTTTGACTTAGCATATTAATTTCAACATCACAATGGGCCTAATTATACCTAAAAAGTTCGAGTTTATACTACCGTTGATTTTGAACTAATTTATGCATCTAAAAATGATTCCACTCGGCTGTACTTCAATTCAATCCTGCCTAACACTGATTGAGGTTGAATTCGATACGAGTTCCAAAATGCTAATTACGGATTGGAAAACTAACTATTGGGACTACACTAACAGTCTGATTGTTAAAGTTTTAAATAGACGAGACTGCTTTAACCTTAAACCAAACAGAAGTGGCATGAATTTTAAACAGTAATTTGAACAGCATGCTACAGTTCTGGTCAATCTAATAATCCAGCAAGCCTAGTGTTTAATACATAAATCGAACTAAAGCTAACTATATCTAATGCTCATTGTACAATATAGATTCAGCTCTAACTATACAATCCAAGTTAGTACTGTCTAGCTTTCAGTCCAATTATGCAAAGCGGGTACAAATCGAAATAGAACTAAACAATACAAATCATCTAGCTATACTACTAAGGCAATTTGAATATACAAACTTCCAAAGGCAAATGGATGACAGATTTCATTGCATCATTTCAATATCCAAGCTGTAGCAATACAAGATTCAAATGTGTACGTGGGAATCAAACTTTCAACAGAAGAAAAAAAAGATCAGCAACAGCAATACCATAGCAACACACCAACAGTAGTAAATGAAGCAATCAACACAGCCAGGACAGGACCAAATCGACCAAAAATGAAACTCAGCATTCAACAAAACCATAGTACCCAATAATTGATCCCAAAACAGCTTAATTGCAACAAAATACCAATCGAAATACAATCAGAAACACCCCTAGAATCCAGTAACCAAAAGCTGAACTCGAAAATATAACTTGACAATTTAAGCTGAAGTTCTCTTCAGTTTTCAATGGAACAGTAGGTTTAAAACCTGAAATCCAGTGTGTCAATCTTATACTCTAAGACAATGCCATCTCAGACTGATTCCAAAAACTGATTTTTTTAACTCTCAAATTGATGTCCGCTCTCAAAGCTTCTCTCAAATGGGTTTTTCTAAGCTTTTTTTTTCACCGCCTGAACTCTGTCCCATTCCCCGTATTTATACCCAAACTAAGGCTTTGTCTTCCAGCTCTTAAGAGCACTCAACTTAATTAAAAGAAAAAGAGCCCATGTTATTCCCTTCAAACCCATTACTACATGTCCCCTTCTATTAATTAATTCCATTGTTATGGGTAACATGTACTTTTCTTACTTTCCAATAGAACAACCTATACTATTACTGATTCTCATCCCTCTATTATTAAACAACTAGCATTAGTTTAATGGTACATCAGTATTTTACTGACAGCCCACTCAAACTGCCCATTTCAAAGCTTCTAAAATCCCTAAATTATCCCTGAAACTGCTGAAACTATTATCCTATCCCAATTCAAAACGTACCACATCAGTTATAACCAATTTTTCTAAGCAAACTCAATCAATAATTCAAGCTAGAACACATATAACATTCAAGGTAAAGAACAATGATTCAGAACAAGATTCATATTGTACTACTAAGGTCAAATTTCGAACCATGGTTGGTCCAAATACATGGGAATAAACCAGCTATATTGGTCATGAATCACAATTCTAAATTAACCTAAAACAAAAATGTAAGAGTCCTAAGGAGAATTAACCTTAAACCTAATCGACATCAAATAAACTGACGGGAGCTACTAAATTATAAATATGGACGGACTAATCAACGAAAGTACTTAATTGACTCAACAATATGCTAATCAACAGAAAAGAGAAAAACTGGACCAGGGAAAGGGTCCGAAAGAGGAGGAGGAGGTAATTGATAGAAATGAAGAATTATAACAAAACTCAATCCGATAAATAATAACAACAAAAACCAACAAAAAATAAAGAAAAGAAGAAGAAATACCTCAGAATCTCAATCGAGGTACCTTAATCGAATTAAACTTCGACTTGAACTTTTGATGCCAAAACGGACCTTAACCGAGTGTTCTCGACTGACAAACACTCGACTAAAGTCGATTAAAACCTCAACTTTTCCCCCTCGGACCAATTCCAGGTTTGGTTCTACTAAGGTTTGCTCAGTCGATTCGAAATTCGACCTGCTCTGGCTTGATTTGAGTGAAAGTGGTGTTGTATTTGGGACGAGGGTGGTCTAGTGGTCAAAGGGTGTAAGTTTGGTAGGGATTGGAGAAGGGGCCGCCGGGTTTCAGGCGAAAGGGAGGGGTGGCAGCTAGGGTTTTTAGGGTCGTTTGGTTCATTGAGAAAGCAACGAGGGGGTGGGAGGTTTTTTTGGGGCGTTTGGGGGGTATACTAAAATTAGGGGATTGAATCCTGGCCGTTGATCTAATTAACTTAGACGGCCAGGATCAATTAATGACCAAACGATGTCGTTTTGTGATGGAGCAGATTGGGTCAGGTGAGGGACAAGTATGGGCCGGTTTTAGGCCTGGGTAAGGGTATTTTTGGCTTGGGCTTGGGTAAAACTAGCCTGGTCCTATTTCTTCTAATTTTGTTTTTTTTCTTTTTTCCCCTAATTTTAAAACAAAAAATCCTAAAAATACTAATTAACTCTTAATAATAATTATCACATAAAATTAAAAATCAATTAAAAAATAAAATCACACAATTTGGACACTAAATGCTAAAAATGCAAAGTACATTATCTTTTGCGATTTTTCATTTTTGACACAACAAACTTAATTACTCTTAATTGTAGAATTAAATCCTAAATGCAAATGCAACATATTTTTGTATTTTCATTAATTTAAATAAATAAACATGCACACACAAACGCAAACAATTTAAAAAAATATCACGAAAAATTCACAAAAATGTACACAATAAAATAGACAATTTTAGTTTTGATTTCTTTGGGAGCTAGTTCATATGAGACAAAAATCACGTGCTCACAGCTGCCCCTCTTTGCCCGTAAACACGAAGACTTTTCGTGCAAAGACAAAGTGAGCGGATACGAGCGATTTTTTGCCCGTTTGAGCACTCCGTGTGAAGCATTTTTTGAAAGATTTGACCGAACCTTTGCTTCAAAAGGTCTCCTACATATCCCTGGCTAAAAGGGAATCAGGTCGATGTAGTTCGGGAATTTTTGGTAGCTGGGACTACCGTGGAACTGTGATTTTGCTGTTACTGTTGTCGCTGCTACTGCGACTGCTTACTGACCTCCTTATTACGTCATGCTAAAAAGAAGATAAGAAGCTAGACTAAACTAGTCTATGAATTACAAAATCTTGTCTAGATTCTCAACTTGCTCTTCCTGTGTCTCTGGTTGCCTTACTTGCTCTTATGTTTCCTCTGATGTTTCTTCATTTCTGATTTGACTTGTGTTCTCTCTTGCTTACCGAACTCGGACTACTTTCTTCCGGCCATTGTTGCCTTCCTTCTAATTTTTGAATTTGGATTTATGTTGGGGATTCTTGTTGTAACCTTCCGCCCTCCTGGTGGGTTGCTAACTTCTGAACTTAAAAGGTATGCCTTCGTTCTCCAGGCGGACTCCTGACTTCAACTAAAAAATAACACCTCTATTTTCTAGGCGGGCTCCTGACTGCAATTACAACTTAACAATAACACCTCCATTCTACAGGCGGGCTCCTGACTTCAACTACAACTTAACAGTAACACCTCCATTCTCCAGGCGAGCTCCTAACTTCAATTACAACTTAACAATAACACCTTCATTCCCTAGGCGGGCTCCTAACTTCAATTACAACTTAACAATAACACCTCCATTCTCCAGGCGGGCTACTGACTTCAACAACAACTTAAAGGATAACACCTCCATTCTCCAGGCGGGCTCCTGACTTCAATAACAACTTAAAAGATAACACCTCCATTCTCCAAGCGGACTCCTGGCTTAAACTACAACTTAAAAGATAACACCTCCATTCTCCAGCCGGGCTCCTAACTTCAACTACTGCTTAAAAATGACACCTCCATTCTCCAGGCGGGCTTCTGACTTCAATTACCACTTAAAAATAAAACCTCCATTCTCCAGGCGGGCTCCTAACTTCAACAACAGGTTAAAATATAACATCTCCATTCTCCAGGCGGGCTCCTGACTTCAACAACAACTTAAAAATAACACCTCCATTCTCATGGCGGGCTCCTGACTTCAACAACAGCTTAAAAGATAACACCTCCATTCTCCAGGCAGGCTCCTGACTTCAATTACCACTCAAAAGATAACACCTCCATTCTCCAGGCGGACTCCTGAATTTAGCAACCACTTAAAAGATAACACCTCCATTCTCTAGGCGGGCTCCTAACTTCAACAATAGATTAAAAGATAACACCTCCATTCTCCAGGCGAGCTCCTGATTTCAACAACAACTTTAACAATAACACCTCCATTCTCCAGGCGAGCTCCTGATTTCAACAACAACTTTAACAATAACACCTCCATTCTCCAAGCAGGCTCCTCACTTCAACTACAACTTAACAATAACACCTCCATTCTCCTGGCGGACTCCTGACTTCAACAACAGCTTAAAATATAATACCTCCATTCTCCAGGCGGGCTCCTAACTTCAACAACAATTTAAAAAATAACACCTCCATTCTCCGGGTGGGCTCCTGACTTCAACATCAACTTAAAAAATAACACCTCCATTCTCCAGACAGGCTCCTGATTTAAATAACAACTTAAAAGATAACACCTCCATTCTCCAGGCAGGCTCCTGACTTCAATCAACGACTTTAAAATAACACCTCCATTCTCAGGCAGGCTCCTGACTTCAACTACAACTTAACAATAACAACTCCGTTCTCCAGGCGGGCTCCTTACTTTAATTACAACTTACCAATAACACCTCCATTCTCCAGGCGGGTTCCTGAATTCAACAACAACATAAAAGATAACACCTCCATTCTCCAGGCGGGATCCTGACTTCAAC
>MU764398.1:24267-37407 GCA_026770625.1 Nicotiana glauca | reverse complement strand
GTGATATCAAAACTATTTTATTTTATAATTTTGGGAGTAATCGTCGTGAGAGCAAAAATCACGTGCTCACAAGTGTGAGACAAGTTTTTAGAAGCTCAAGATAGTTTTGACTACGGCGCCGGTGTTGGTTTTGCCCATAGGTTCAGGGCCATATGCATTTTATTATGATTCATCCTGTATTGGTCTTGGTGCGGCGTTGATGTAGGATGGCAAGGTCATTGCTTATGCTTCGCGGAAGTTGAAGATTTATGAAAAGAATTATCCAACTCATGATTTGGAGTTAGCAACCATTGTACACACGCTGAAAATTTGGAGGCACTATTTATATGGCATGTCATGTGAGGTGTTCACGGATCACAAGAGTTTGCAATATATGTTCAAGCAGAAGGAGTTAAATTTGAGGCAGAGAAGGTGGTTGGAGCTACTGAAGGATTATTATATCACCATCTTATATCATCCGGGGAAGGCGAATGTAGTGGTCGATGCTTTGAGTAAGAAGTCAATCAGTATGGGCAGTCTTATGTATATTCCAGTCGGTGAGAGAACGCTTGCTTTGAATGTTCGGGCTTTGGCCAATCCGTTCGTAAGGTTGGATGTCTCTGAGGCCATCCATATGATAGCTTGCACAGTCGCTCACTCTTTATTGTTGGAGCATATTCGAGATCGGTAGTACGATGGCCCCATTTGTGTGTCCTAAAGGACACGGTGCAGCACGGTGGTGCCAAGAAGGTTACAGTGGGACATAATGGAGTTTTGAGGATGCAGGGTCATATTTGTATGTCTAATGTGGATGGACTTAGAGAGTTGAGTCTAGAGGAGGCCCATAGTTCCCGGTACTCTATTCATCCAGGCGCTGCTAAGATGTATCAGGATTTATAGCAACATTATTGTTGGAGGAGGATGAAGAAGCATATTGTTGCGTATTTGGCTCGGTATTTGAATTGCCAGTAGGTAAAGTTAGAGAATTAGAGACATGGTTGGTTATTTCATAGGATTGAGCTTCCCAAGTGGAAGTGGGAGCGTATCACATGGACTTTGTTGTTGGACTCCCACAAACTCATTGGAAGTTCGATGTAGTGTGGGTTATTGTTGATAGGCTGACCAAGTCAGCGCATTTCATTCATGTGGAAGTCTCATATTCTTCTCAGAGGTTAGCTGAGATCTATATCCGGGAGATTGTTCTTCTTCATGGTGTGCCCGTGTCTATCATTTTTTATCGAGGTACGCAGTTTACCTCGTATTTCTGGAGAGCGGTTCAGCATGAGTTGGGCACGCGGGTCGAGTTGAGCACATCATTTCATCCTCAGACGGACAGTCAGTCCGAGCGTACTATTCAGATTTTAGAGGATATGCTTTGAGCTTGTGTTATTGACTTTGGAGGCTCATGGGATCAGTTTTTTCCTTTAGCAAAGTTTTCCTACAACAATAGTTACCAGTCGAGCATTTAGATGGCTCCTTATGAGGCTTTATATGGTATGCGGTGTCGGTCGCCAGTTGGGTGGTTTGAGCCGGGAGAAGCTCGGTTGTTGTGAATGGATCTAGTGCAGGATGCCTTGGACAAGATCAGGATTATTCAGGATAGGCTTCGTACAGCTCAGTCCAGGCAAAAGAGTTATGCCGGCCGTAAGGCTTGTGATGTGGCATTCATGGTCGACGAGCGAGTGTTACTTCGGGTGTCACATATGAAGGACGTGATGAGATTTGGAAAGAAGGGCAAGCTTAGCCCTAGGTTCATTGGCCCATTTGAGATTCTTGATCGAGTGGGAGAAGTGTCTTACAGACTTGATCGAGTTTATCAGCCATGCATCTAGTGTTTCATGTGTCCATGTTGCGGAAGTATCACGACGATCCATCCCACGTGTTATACTTCAGCATTGTCCAGTTGGACAAGGACCGGTCCTATAAGGAGGAGCCGATAGCTATTCTAGATTGGCAGGTTCGTCAGTTGAGGTCGAAGAGTTTCCCCTCTGTTCGTGTTCAATGGAGAGGTCAGCTTGTTGAGTCATCGACTTGGGAGTCCGAGTCCGACATGCAAAGCCATTATCCCCATCTTTTCTCTGACTCATGTACTTTCTTTTTATGTTCATTCGAGGATGAACAATTGTTTTAGAGGTGGGAAATATAATAACCTTAAAAGGTCATCACTTGTTTTAGAAATAAATTCTATGTTCCAAGGCCTTAAAACCTCCCTTATTCTCACCTCATTTTGCATGCGCAGTCCCGACGTGTACCTGGAAAGCCATTATGTATAAATTTGTGAAAAATGGTGAATTTTTCTTTTAAAATGAATTTAGGTTGACTTCAATCAACATTTTGGGTAAACGGACCCGGACCCATGATTTGACAGTCCCGGAGGGCCCATAGGAAAATATAGGACTTGGGCATAGCCCGAAATCGAATTCTGAGGTCCCAAGCCCGAGAAATGAATTTTTAAAGAACATTTTTTTCTGGAATATATATAAGTTTTTGGAAATGAAATATGTTTCAATTTGATGATATCAAGCCCGTATTTTGGTTTCGGAGCCCGGTACAGGTCTTATATGGGATTTAAGTTGAGCCTGTAAAATTTGGTAAGAAACGGTTTTGAAATGACGTGAATCAGACCTTTGGTTGTTAAAACTTGAACTTAAGAGTTTATGATATTTTTCTTTGATTCTGATGCTAAATTCATAGTTATTGATGTTCTTTTGATGATTTGATCGCACGAGCAAATCCGTATGATATTTTTGGACATGCGTGCATCTTTGGTTTGGGGCCCCGAGGGATCGAGTGAGTCTTGGATAGGCCACAGAATGAAATTTGGACTTAGGAAATTGCTGGTATGTTACAGGTAAGCAGGCTTCGCAAATGCGAAGCTTGGCTTGCAAATGCGAACAAGTATCGCAAATGCAAAAGTCGACCTGGGCTGCCTTGGTCGCAAATGCGGTGTTTATGTCACAAATGCGATGTTGCATTTTGCGAAAGGTCCCTTGCAAATGTGAAGGTGACTGGAATTAAACTGGGTTGCAAATGCGACAATATCTTTGCAATTGCGAAGTGTACAGTTTTTTGAGGGGGGTCGCAATTGCGAACCCTGGTCGCAATTGCGACATCTGCAACCTGCTAAATCATAACTTAGATGCATTTTCAGCCATTTTTCATCCCTTTTCAAAACCTAAACACCTTTGGGTGATTTTTCAAAGGCAAGTACTCTTTCAAATCGATTGTAAGTCATTTCTAACTCATTTTCGTTAATCTTTAGCATCTTTTTACATGATTTCAACTCAAATCAAGGGTTTTCATGGGAGTAATTGGGTGTTTTGGGTAGAGCTTAGGATTTTTTAATTTTGGGGATTTGAACTCGATTTGAGGCCCGATTTCAAAATAAATTATATATTTGAGTTCTGGATGAATGAGTAATCGGGTTTTGGTCCAAACCTCGAGTATTGACCATGTGGGCCTGGGTTCGATTTTTGACTTTTTGGGAAAAACTTTAGAAAACTTATTTTTATGCATTAGAATTAATTCATTTAGCATTTATTGATATAGTTAAGCAACTTGTGACTAGATACAAACAAATTGGTGGTGGAATCAAGAGGTAAAGCGTTAGTTAAGGCTTGAGTTGTTGTGACGACCCAAGGGGTCATCACCTATTTTCTCATTCGTTCCGTGCT
Source organism: Nicotiana glauca (assembly GCA_026770625.1). NCBI lineage: Eukaryota > Viridiplantae > Streptophyta > Magnoliopsida > Solanales > Solanaceae > Nicotiana > Nicotiana glauca. The sequence goes on along the minus strand of MU764398.1, from coordinate 33,754 downwards.
TCCGAGATTTTGAAAACCTCACTTTTATTTGCCTCGATTTGCGTGCGCATTCCGGGCATGTAGCCAGAAGGCTTAAATATGAATTCTATGTGAAAAATGATGAATTTTGATATTAATATAGTTAAAGTTGACTTCGGTCAACATTTTTGGTAAACGGGCCTGGACCCGTGATTTAACAGTCCTGGAGGGTCCGTAGAAAAATATGGGACTTGGGCGTATGCCCGGAATCGAATTTCGAGGTCCCAGGCCCGAGGAATGAATTTTTCCATGAAATTGTTTTCTGAAAATGTTTAAGGAAAATGAAAATGAAATTTGATAGAAAAGTGATGGTAACGGGCTCGTATTTTGGTTTCGACACCCGGTACAGGTCATATATATTGTTTAAGCGCTATCTGTAAAGTTTGGTTGAAAACGGTTGTCGTTTGACGTGTTTCGGACTATAAGTTCCAAATTTGAAAGTTTATGAAAGGTGATTGAAAATCATATGTTTTGAGGCTTGATTCTATGTAAACGATGTTATTTTGGCTATTTGATCGCACGAGTAAGTCCGTAGGATGTTTTTGAGGTTGTGTACATGTTTGGTTTGGAGCCCCGAGGGCTCGGGTGAGTTTTAGATAGGTGTCGAGTTGTTTTTCTTAAACTTTGGGCTGCAGATTTGCAACAGGTGCTTCAGACCTGCAGGCTTCACATGCGAAGGCTGCTTCGCAAATGCGAAGTTAGCCAGGTCCGCCTGGGATCGCAAAAGCGAAGGCTTTTCCGCAAATGCGGACATCGCAAATGGGAACAAAGTTCCACAAATGCGATGACTGGGCATCTGGGCAAGGTTCGCAAATGTGAACTCTTTTCTCGCATTTCCCAAGTCTGTTGGGTTCGCAATTGCGAACCCAGTTTCGCAATTCCCATAACCGAGGCCTGCATTTTTCATACTTAGACGAATTTTCACCTCGTTTCTTCATTCTTTCCAAACACAAACTCCATAGGCGATTTTTCAAGAACAAACCTTCTTCCAAATCATTTGTTGTCACACCTCCTTTTTACGTTACCGCACCCCGGAAGGATATTGTATAAAGGAGTTTTTCATTTTAAAGTGACATTATTCGAAATGAGATTATTTATTTATTTAGAGTCGCCACTTGGAATAGGTTTGGCTTTTGGTGTCCCAAGTCACCAGTTTAACTTGAATCCCAAATCGAGGAAAATTTCGACTTCCAATTGGAGTCTGCAAACCAGAAATTCTAAGTAAGGAATTCTGTTGACCCGAGGGAAGGTGTTAGGCACCCCCGGATCCTGTGGTTCTAGCACGGTCGCTTAAACTGTTATAAATGGCTTGATATCTGATTTTAATACATGTTATCCTATAGTGCAATTTTAAAGATCATTTACCGCTTTATTATTATTTTTTATGAGAATTGCGACATCGTAAAAATATATCTCGAACCACGTCACATCAATGTACCCGTGGCTATTGACATATTTCGACTCCGTCGAGATTTGGATTTGGGTCACATAAATGTGCACCCGAGTTTAGGGAGGTAATGTTATTAAAATACGCGCCTAAAGAGTCTAACGCGTTATTATTTTGGGGAAGGCCGTGCAATTCGCTAAACGGCCCATCCCGAATTCCAAATGTTTTATTTTAACCATTTATTGAGGGCCCCGCAATTTGTGCATTTTATTTGGCGAGACTCGTCTCATTTATTATTTATGGATATCCTAAAGCGACTATGGTTTTCTATTTAGTTGTCTCTAAAAATGAAGAAAAAGTCCTAACTAATTACATGTTTATAAATTCGGGCCTCGAGTTCAAGTCCGAATTCAAACAAAAGGGGGGGACCCTCTTAATTTGAACACGCTACCTAACTCGAAGCCCAAACTTATATTGTTAGACTATGTATACTTATTCAACAATTAAACTCAAATAGGGCCTTAAACAGATGCCTGGAGACCCGAAGTTATCAAGCAGATTTTTTGATTACAAATAAAACTGATACTGATTTTTCCATTTAAACCGTTATGCAGGAAATTTAAGACCTCATTGAACCTAATTATTTCACTAAAATCGAAGGAAAGAAGTTTGATACATCATTTAATCGGATTTGATTCCAACTCCTAAAGCTTATGCTTCATCATTTCTTAATCTGCTGGTGAATTACTATACTACTACTAAAGGTGACAATCAAACTGGAAACATGATTCGAATAGAACAACTTGATCATATAGCTCCGTTTAACACTATATACAAACATGTTGAACACTATTTTCGGATTATTTTGAACAAACGTTAATCACTCCCACGACTCACTATTTCATAACAGACTACTGAATAACAGATTGATACACAAAACCATTTGAACCTATTTTATAACTACTGGAACGAATCTGAAAGATACAATCTATGTAGTCCATTATAAATTCAATCACTTAAACAAACAATTCAAATTATGGTTTAAGCCATTACAATCAATTATAAGGCAAATACAATAACTACTAAAACTTCCATGAAGTTGGGCTTCCATTTTTCATTTTTTCATTTCTGCCAACTTTATATGATATTGAGGTTCAAAAATATGTACCTGGATTGGAAAACAGAACAGAAAAATGAGGACTCAGCAGCAGGAGAATAGCAAACCAATACCAGAAAACTAGTTCAAACCAAGATCAAAGGAATTCGAAACTTTGAAATTAAATAAAAATGCACCAATGAAACAGTATTTCTTCAAATATTTAGCTATTTTTGATCATTTTTCAGAATTTTCTTCTCTTAAATCTCTGTATATTTTTAGCTATCCAAAATCTATAATCTTCTCTATATTTTCAGAATGTTTTTCTTCTCTCAGATTCTCCCTTGTCTATCTTTTTAATCTCTCAAATTCAGCCTTTAAATAGGCAATTCCTGTTAATGCATCCTCCATTATCAAATTATCTTTTTATTTTTAAATCTTCCACTAAGCTAGTACTATTATTTAAATTAAGTAGTGCAATTTCTACCCTACCACTACTTGTTATTTAAAAGTAGTGCAATTTCTACCCTACCACTACTTGTTGTCACACCTCCTTTTTGTGCTACCGCACCCCGTGAAGGGCGTGGTAAGGGGAGTTTTTCCAATTAAAAGACAATCGAAACGGGATTTATTATTAAGAAAAGGAGTCGCCACTTGAGAGATTTATGGTGTCCTAAGTCACCGGTTTGAATCCCGAATCGAGGAAGAAATTGACTCCTTATTATAGTCTACGAATCAGAAATCCGGATAAGGAATTCTATTTACCCGGGAGAAGGTATTAGTCATTCCCGAGCTCCGTGGTTCTAGCACGGTCGCTTAACTGTCATATTCGGCTTAATTATCTAATTTATATAATTACGAGCTTATGTGCAAATTTTAACTCTTCACCGCCTTTATTATTATTATTATTTTAACAAAGAATTGCAACGTTGTGAAAACGTATCTCGAACCACGTCACATCAATATACCCGTGGTTATCGACACATTTCAACTCCGTTGATATTTGGATTTTGGTCACATAAATGTGCACCTGAGTTTAAGAAAGTAATGTTATTTAACGTACGCGCCTAAAGAGACTAACGCGTTGTTATTTTGGGAAGCGACCGTGAAATTCGCTAAGTAGCCGATCCCGAGTTCTAAGTAATTAATATATACAATTGTGAGGGCCCCGCAAACTGCGCATTTCACTAGGCGAGGCTCATCTCGTTTATTTTAAAAGGACAATCCTAAAGTGACTACATTTTTTTTTCTATGAAGTTCGTCTCTAAAAAAATAAAAGAGAAAAGGTCCTAATTTATTACATGTTTATAAGCTCGGGCCTCTTATTAATTATTAGATTAATGTGAACAGAAATTGCACTCGAACTTGCATAAGGGAGATTGTTTCGTTCCTAATTCTACAAGCGAATATTACTAAAGCTGAAATTATAAATAGCATGCGGGTTTGACAAAATATTAGAACAAACTAACCATTCTCTAATTGGTTTAAACTAACAGGTTTAGATGAGTGGGGCTACCGGATTTAACTACCAGAAGATGTTAGCAAACTGGATTCAAATACTGGTTTATATACTGCCCAATGGAATTATCTTCTTGATAGAGTTAACTAAATGATTAAAGCTACATTGCACCAGGAAGAATGACTAACACTAATCCATTTGGATACACAGACCTAAAGTCTGCCTTAAATACAAACAAGCACTTACTATAGCTGGTAACTACATCCTAATAGTTCATTATAATTATAACTTCAATTAATCCAAATCAAACTAAATACAGTCCAACTATACAAAGCTGGCAGAAATATGCATAACAGTAGCATAAGAAATGTTCTAAAATACAATCATGTAAAGAAGAAAAGTTAAATCAAAACTTCAAACTTCCATTTTTCCTATGTATTCATGCTTCTATATTTTTCAGCTTACAATAGCCAGTGTTACAGTCGTGTACCTGGTATTGGAAACAAGAGAAGAGGAAGATGAGAATCAGCAGCAGTAGTAACAATACAGCACAACAACAACTAGCTAAGCTGTAATATACAGCAACAGTAACAACCGGCAACAGGCAACTTAAAACCAACAGAATAAACCCCAGCAACCAGCAGTCCAGAAAAACCAGTGAAAAACTCAGAAATAACCCAATGAAACAGTAACAAATATCCAACCAAAACCCAGAAAAAATCAATTGAAATCCCCACAATATCAAACTGAAATCAGTGGTAGAAAACAGGGGGATCCAGAAACACAATGGGACAGGAAGTTTTTGATTTCTGTTTTTCAAATTCTCCAAGAAAGAAAACTCTCAAAGACTGAACTTTAAAGTGTTAAAATCCAGCCTATTCTTAACTCCTCACTAATTGAATTCTTAATCTCAAAAAATCTAGCCGACTTAAATTATGAATTCTTATGTTCCCCCCCCCCCCCAATCAGTCAAAATGACTCTTATTTATAACACCCAACAGACCTCTTCAGCCCTTGGGACCCCCTCCTGAAAATCAGCCTGTCCAATCTCTTTCAAGACACACTAAAGAATGCTTTGCCTTATTTTATTTCCTAATTTAAGGCATATATTAAGGCTTGTTCCCCATTAATATTAAACAAATGGTATCTAATCCCCCACTAGTCAGACCCTTAAATTAGTCTCAATTACAGCCCTGTTAAATCCCTAAATTGCCCCTTAAATCCCCTGTATATTACTGCTCTGGCCTAAAACTCTGTGATCTGTTTTAAACCTTTTAATCCCAAAATCTATCCAAACCTAAAATTTATCTAAAACTGAATCAACAACTATAACTAAATCCTTAATATCAAACAATGATTCAAGGCAGACAATCCAATTCAAGCAGACATGGCACCAAACAAAAGGAATTGATAATGCGAACAAAACTGAATATCAACTAGACGTTCAAGCAATTATCAGGCTTAAAACACAAAATTAACACAGAAAGAAGCCAAACGGATAACCTAATGGGAGAAAAATATACACTATGGTCATGCTATTCTATCAATCAAACCTGAAGAACTAATTGACGACATGTATTCCATCGACTATAGAAGCCATATTGTACAACAATTATCGACAAACAATCAGAAAAAGACCACAGGTGATTCGAGTGGCATTTGACAGAAACAGTGAGTTATAATATAACCAACTAATCGACGAAACTTATCAAGTCGATTACACAACCTATTATATACTAAACAACGAATAGAAATAATTCGACCAAATAAAAAGTCTATTGGAGTAGAAGAACAGAACAATTGACAAAAAAAAAACAAATGAAAAAATTAATATAACAAATCTAAACAAATAAACATACATTAAAACATCAAAAAAATGAATAAAAGGAGAGAAAGAAAAATACCTTAAATGGAACAGAGAACAGACGGACTTGAATTGACTCGAACTTGAACTTTTTGAGGTCAAACAGACCTTAATCGAGTGTTATCTACTGAGAACACTTCGACTAAGGTCTGTTAAACACCCAAATTCCCTTTAATTTCGGACAGAAACCAGTTTTGGTTTTCTAGGGTTCTTATANTTTTCTCTCTATTTTCATCTCCTTAATTTCCAATTACTAAAACCAAAATTCTAAACTAATATAAAAATAAAAAATTGACCAAATGCCAATTGACTCCTAATAATAATTATCACACAAGATAAAACACCAATTAAAAATAAGCTCACACAATTTAGACATTAAATGCCGAAAATGAAAAGTACATTATTTTTTATTTTTCGTTTTTGTAAAGCACACTTAATTACTCACAACTGTAGAATTAAATCCTAAATACAAATGCGACATATTTTAGTATTTTTCTTAATTTAAACACACATAATCACGCACATACAAACGCAAGCAATTACCAAAAATATCACGAAAAATTCACAAAAATGCACACAATAAAACAGACAATTTTTGTTTTGATTCTGTGTGAGTAATTCATGTGGGGGAAAAATCACGTGCTCACAGCTGCCCCTCTTTGCCCGTAAACACGAAGAGTTTTCGTGCAAAGACAAAGTGAGCGAATACGAGTGATTTTTGCCCGTTCGAGTACTCTGTGTAAAGCATTTTTGAAAGATTTGACCGAACCTCTGTTTCAAAAGTTCTACTATATATCCCTGGCTAAAAGGGAATCAAGTCAATGTAGTTCGGGAAGTTTTGGTAGCTGGAACTACCGTGGAACTGCGATTTTGTTGTTACTGCTGTTGCTGTTGCTGCTACTTCTTACTGCCCTCCTTATTACACCCGGCTAAAACGAAAAATAAGAATCCAGACTAAACTAGTCTATGAATTACATAACCTTATCTAAATTTTCAGGCTTGCTCTTGTCGCCTTGTTTTCTTGTTGGCTTGCTTCCTCTGATGTTTCTTTATTTCTGTCTTGACATCATCGGCCTTTCTTGATTGTCGATCTTGAACTGCTTATTTCCTTCTTCGAACGTTTTTCCTTTCGAAGCTTGAACTGCCTTCTTCTGACCATTGTTCCTTTCTTTCGATTTCCGAACTTGAATTTATGCTGGGGATATTGCTGTAATCCTCCGCTTTACTGACTTCAACTTGAAATGTATTCCTCTGTTATACGGGCGGGCTCCCGAATTCGACTATCTTAAATGTAACACCTCCGTTCTACGGGCGGGCTCCCGAATTCGACAATCTTAAATGTAGCACCTCCGTTCTACGGGCGGGCTCCCGATTGCAATGATCTTAAAAGTAACACCTCCGTTCTACGGGAGGGCTCCCGAATGCGATAACTGAAAAGTAACACCTCCGTTCTACGGGCGGGCCCCTGACTGCAACAACTGAAAAATAACACCTCCGTTCTACGGGCGGGCTCCCGACAGCGACAACTTAAAAGTAACAACTCCGTTCTACGGGCGGGCTCCCAACTGCAACAACTTTAAAAGCAACACCTCCGTTCTACGGGCGGGCTCCCGACAGCGATAACTTAAAAGCAACACCTTCGTTCTACGGGCGGGCTCCCGAATTGGAACCACTGAAAAGTAACACCTCCGTTCTACGGGCGGGCTCCCGACTGCAACAACTTAAAATAACACCTCTGTTCTACAGGCAGGCTCCCGACTTCGACAATCTTAAAAAGTAACACCTCCGTTCTACGGGCGGGCTCCCGACTGCGACAACTTAAAAGTAACACCTCCGTTCTACGGGCGGGCTCCCGACTGCAACAACTTTAAAAGAAACACCTCCGTTCTACGGGCGGGCTCCCGACAGTGACAACTTAAAAGCAACACCTCCGTTCTACGGGCGGGCTCCCGAATGCGACAACTGAAAAATAACACCTCCGTTCTACGGGCGGGCTCCCGACAGCGACAACTTAAAAGTAACACCTCTGTTCTACGGGCGGGCTCCCGACTGCAATAACTTAAAAGTAACACCTCCATTCTATGGGCGGGCTCCCGACTGCAACAACTTTAAAAGCAACACCTCCGTTCTACGGGCGGGCTCCCGACTTCGACAATCTTAAAAAGTAACACCTCCGTTCTACGGGCGGGCTCCTGACTGCAACAACTTAAAGTAACACCTCCGTTCTACGGGCGGGCTCCTGAATTCGACAATCTTAAAAAGTAACACCTTCATTCTACGGGCGGGCTCCCGACTGCGATAACTTAAAAGTAACACCTCCGTTCTACGGGCGGGCTCCCGACTGCAACAACTTTAAAAGCAACACCTCCGTTCTATGGGCGGGCTCCCGACTTCAACAACTTTAAAAGTAAGTTGAATTGATTTCCTCGTTCCTTCGAGAAAATTTTCAACAATGGCAAAAAATGTTCTGCCCCAGTTTTGATGATCTTCTTTGTGGTATGCCTTTCCGCCTCAATAACATTTCCTTTTTCTGCTTCAAATCAAAGGAAATTTGTTAGTTGAAAACATGGTGAGTGGTCGTGCCACTCCTGCTGGGGATGGTCTTTCCCTTTCCTTTTCCCTGCTCTGTGTTTCCCACACTTGTTGGGGAATGATGCCATTTGCTGGGGATGATATGTCTGCTGGGGATGATTTTTCCCTTTTTCCTTTATCTTTGGTCTGTCCTGCTCGCAATTTGCTTTGCATCATTTTGGCAATTGGCAGTAAGCTCTAAAAAATCTTTCTCAAAAACAAACTTCTGGAGGAAAAGGTCTTTAAACAAAGAAAGTGATGACTTCAAATGGTAGAAAAAAGAAAAAGTCTTTCTGAACAAATGCCGGGGAAAAAGAAAAAGAGAAAGAACTTATCTGAACGGTATAACCGATCCCAACAATAACGTCGTGCATTCCGGATCTAACCAACCCAGTCTATTTATCAATCAATCTTTCTGATGGCTTCATTTTGCTGGGGATGAGCAGGCATCCCATTCTTTGCGAAATGCGGATACTTTCCGCCCATCTTATCATGTCGCCTCATAGTGCCCTTCGAGGGGTTTTCACTAATAAGACTCTCTCATTTCTCTCGACTCCCGTCGCCTTATGGTGCCCGTGAAGATTTTCACCGATAAGACTCTCTCGTTTTGTTTCTCTCAGCTTTCGTCGCCTTATGGTGTCTGTGAAAGTTTTCACCGATAAGACTCTCTCATTTTATTTTTCTTTCTCCACTGCGGATTGGAGTGTTACCGATAAGATTCTCTCCATAGGGATTCTTTTGGCTATCAATTCCTTCAGCTCATGATCCTCATTCAGTCGGGAATCAGTGTGTTACTCANCTATGGGGGCGGGGGGCGGGGTAAGGATTAGACTTATATATGGAGAAAGGAACGAATCCTGCCCGTTTGATAAAATAAGATCAACGGCTAGGATCAGACAAATTAACCCATACGGCATCGTTTATTTTAAGTAGGGTGTCGGTTGGACCCGGGTAACGGGTCGGGCCAGGAAATGGGTAAGGGAGACGTGATCTTGGCCGTTCGATCAAAACAAAACAATGGCTTAGATCTATTGGCCAGATACGACGTCGTTTAGGGCATCTGAGGGCTTGACTAAATTGGACCGGGTAAGG
>MU764397.1:0-17899 GCA_026770625.1 Nicotiana glauca | reverse complement strand
GGGGGGGGGGGGGGAATCTGAGAGCTATAGTGCTAAAAAGGAAAACTAAAGTTTAAGAAGGAGAATAAACAGATAGAAGAATACACTGGAGAGGAGAGTTAGTTTTTAACATCAGAGAAATAGAGAGCTAAGGCATTAAGTTGAGAGTTTTCCGTGAGAGCTTGAAACAGACTAAGTACTTGAGAGTATAAGTTGAAAACTCGTTCCATTGAATTCTTGGTTCATTTTCAAGTTGTAGTAGCTGATTTTGATTTTCCCTATCAATTTCGATTGTTTGGAACTTCTTCTAAGAGCTGTTAATCTACTATTGGTTTAAATCAAGTTCAGCTAGGTTTATTTGAGTGTTGGCTAGTACTGCTGGGTCTTATAAATTATTTCACACTTTGTTTGAGTGTGTTTCTGGTTTGGTGTTACTGTTGCTGTTTGGTTTTACGATTGTTCCTGGGCTGTCAATTTGTTTGAACTACATTTGACCCTACTATCGTATTGCTGCTGGTATTACTGCTGCTATTGATCTTACTCCTCTTCCTGTTGTAATTCAAACTTCCAGGTACACTCCTTCAAAATTTTCTTCCATGTAGCTCCAATTGAAGTTGAAATGGAAAACTGCCAACTCTAGGCTTATTTAAATGTTGTTTATTTACAGTTCAATTCAGTAGATGTTAGTACGTAGATACATTGAGACTGTTAATTTGGACTGTGTATTGTAGATTTTTAATAGTGGATAATAAGGAGTTATTTTACAAAGTGCAGTGTTACTAGTTGTGAAGTGTGATATAGTTAATTCATGTTCAGTAGTTAACTGTAGTTAGTTTGAAATGCATTTTAGCGAACTGTGGTAATTCGAGTTGTAACCACCTATCAGTTTTAGTTGGTTTAACTTTGTTCCTGTCGAGTTTGATTTTTAAAGTTAGAAGGTAGCCAAATAGGCTATCAATTCGAGTCCTTGAGTCACTGACCGTTAAACTTGTATGAGATCTTGAATCATTTAAACACTGGTTTAACATCTTCAATATGTGTTTTATTTTATCTTAACGATATTCAATAGTCCATCAAAAGATAAATAGAAATAATCTGAGTGTTGAATTGAAATCGGAATGGCTTAACATTTTACCAAGTCGAATAATTGAATCTTGTTGTGATTGTGAAATACAAATAGCTTGAAATTGTTCCTTGAATATCTTAAATCTATTTTTTGGATAGTTGATCAAGGCTTAACAGCATGTTTTGGATTGACTGGGCCCCAATGCACTTTAGGTGGCCCAAGTCTGGTTTCAACTCAATGCTCTTGTGAATTTGGATTTAGGCCTAAAAATGGTTGCTCTAGTGTGTGCCTGAATGCGGCTCGTCTAAGCGGGCTGTGCTTTAAACCTACGCTCGCTGATAGTTTAAGTAGTTTAAATCCTTCTACCTCGAAATAATCGTAGTTAATTAAGGCTTTCCTTTATTATTAGAGACGAATAAATAAAAAATCATAGTTGCTTTTAGGATTTGCCCTTAAATAAAATAAATGAGATGAGCCTCGCCTAATAAAATACATAAATTGCGGGGCCGTCATGAATGTATATATTAAAAATATTTTAGACCTCGGGACGTGCTATTTAGCCAATTTCATGGCCTCCCCGAAGATAATAACGCGCTAGTCACTTTAGGCGCGCTTTTAATAATTTACTTTCTTAAACTCGGGTGCACATTTATGTGACCCAAATCCAAATCTCAACGGAGTCGAAATGTGTCAATAACCATGGGTGTATTAATGTGACGTGGTTCGAGATGCGTTTTCACGATGTTGCAATTATCATAAAAAATAATAATAAAGCGGTAAATAATCTTTAAAATTACACTATAGGATAACATGCATTAAAATCAGATTTCAAACCATTTATAATAGTTTAAGCGACCGTGCTAGAACCACGGGATTCGGGGGTACCTAACACCTTCCCTCGGGTCAACGAAATTTCTTACTTAGAATTTCTGGTTCGTAGACTTCATTTGGAAAGTCAAAAATTTCCTCGATTTGGGATTCAAGATAAACCAGTGACTTGGGACACCAAAAGCCAAACCTTTCCCAAGTGGCGACTCTGAAAATAGATAAATAATTTCATTTCGAATAATGTCACTTTAAATGAAAAAACTCCCTTATACATTTATCCTCCGGGGTGGATGTGCGTAAAAATGAGGTGTGACAGCTCTGGCGACTCTGCTGGGGATGGTTTAATACCTAGAATATTTTGTTCAGGGTTCAGAATTCGAGCTTGTATAAATTATTATATTTGGTTATATCCGATTCTCCTACATCCATGCTTAAAGTGCTAAATATTTACCGCTTTGATATTATCTGAAATATATATAAACTGTGCCGAAACCCTTCTCTTCTCACCTTCGGGGATGTGCTTACTGGTTGCGACTCCCTATTCTGTTAGTGTCTTACCCTGAAATAAGAAAGAGGCTCGGAAAGTTTCTAAGTGGGCTGGCCTTTTGGTTCCCGGAAAGGAGCTCCTTCCTCGACTCGAGTTGTCCGCTCGGGCACACGGTTTAGAATATATACCCAGGTTAAACCTAGAATAACAAAGCCTCATGCCGAATCCCTAGTAGAAACGATTATTTGCATCATGTGCATTTGACTTAGGATACTCAACACAGGGGTTGGGTCTGTCTAGGACAGGTGTACCCGAAATGAAAAAGACCATCCTGATGCATCTTACTTACTACTTATGCATTTATTTGCTTCGGGCTTGCATGATGACCGACTTTTAAGTACTAAAAAGGGGAAAATAATAGTGTAGAGGGTTAAGAGAGTTAATCACTAGTTTTGAAAATATCAGTAGTGCCGACACTCTGCCGCATTTTTTTTATAAAAAAAAGAATAGAGTTTTATTTCTCAAAAATAGTTCATTTTATTTTCCACAAAAAAAAATGTTTTCAAAAAAAAAATATTCCGCTTCATTTGCCAATAAAAAAAATGTGATTTGGTTTTTAAAAAGAATAGTTTGTGTTTTAAAATGAAAATAATAATTTGTGTTTTATTTGCCAATAATTCGAAAAAGAAAAGAGAAAATGTTTTGTTTTCAAACAGTTTGCTTTATCAAGCCGAACTACGCTGGTTTGATTCTCACCGAATGTGAGATACGTAGGCAACCCTCATCGGGTCCAACCTCCCCCTTTGCAAAAATAGCCACAAAAACAAAAATGTCAAATTTTATTTCTTGTCATAAATAAGTCAGGTGGTGGCGCTTTTGTCAAATATAGCCAAATGTTCTCGAAAGGGACGCCGGAGGACTGACTTTGCGTAAACGGCTGCTTTGGGTCATTTTTGGATTTTTGATCGGTGGACTCACACAGCCTTAAAATCTTCGTCCCAGAAGTGCTGAAAGGCCGTGATCGAAAAACCAGATCTCTCTGTTTAATTTTGAAAAAAAATAGTCAAATCATTGTCAGTCAAAATAATTTTTTTTGCTTGATCACGTTAATAAATGTGCAGGATAAGCATAATTCAAAATGAACCCTTTTCAATCCTGACTAAAATCCCGATCCAATTGCGACTATGGTGGAATGATTTGGGCAAAGAAGGGCAGGACGAAATCAAGAAATATCTGAAAGGTCTTACGGGTTTGTTAGAAATCAAGCCTCGAGGGGATATTATAAGAGCATTGGTCGCCTACTGGAACCCAGCACACAATGTCTTCCACTTCTCAGATTTTGAACTCACCCCGACTTTGGAAGAAATAGCCAGGTATATTGGAAATACTGAAATGCCATTAGGACACAAATATCCGGTTGCTCCAAGAGCAGTCGCTGTGCATCGGTTTTTAGATTCCTTAAAGATAGTCAGAACAGTCCATAACCCAGATTTAGCAAAAGGCTTTTGTACTTTGAGCTTTATATACCAAAGATACGGCCACGTGGGAGGTTTTGACAAGCCAGATAATAAGTTATGCAGCAAAAGTAACCATCGGAAATGGGATGAACATAGACGAATTGCTTTCATGATAACTTTCTTAGGACTTTTGGTGTTCCCAAGGAAAGACGGGAATATTGATATAAAGATAGCTGGGGTCGTCAGTACATTGCTCACTCAAGAGGAAAGCACTCTTACGCCCATGCTAGTATCTGATATCTTCCGAGCTCTCACACCCTGCAAAGTTGGAGGAGACTTTTTTGAGGGATGTAACTTGTTGTTACAGATGTGGATGATCGAACACCTATGTCACCATGCCCGGTTCCTGAGCTATGGTTCAGCAGAGAAGACCTACATAGAGGAGTTCTACACAAGAATTAATGGGGTCAGTTTACCTGAAGGAGTTGCAGAATGGACGTCATACTTTCGGACCCTTAATGCCAGTCAAATACAGTGGACATTGGGATGTTTACCGGTCAACGAGGTCATATATATGCTAGCGGCTAGGCCCCATTTTCTCTTAATGGGACTCAAAAGTATTCAACCATATGCGTCGTATCGGGTTTTGAGGCAACTTGGAAGATGCCAGATAGTGCCAAGAGATGAAGATCTAAGTACCCAAGTAATTGAAATTGGTCCCGATGGCCAATTTCCTGAGGCAAGAGTCCGCCAGATCTGGAGTAAATGCCAGTATCTAGATACAAACACTTGTGTATTAGATCGGACTAAAGGGGAAGTTTCACCCGGATATCACGCTTGGTATAAAGGGGAAGTGTCATGTGGAAGGCCGTCCAAAAGACCTCACCTCCAGGAGTTTACCGAGTCCTCACAAGAACAATGGGATTGGTTAGCAAAGGAAGAAGGTTACCGGGCTGAAATCGGGAAATTGGCACAACAAGTTGAAAGTCTGAAATTCAAAAAAAGTGTGCAAGTTGCTGTGAATTGGAGTGAAAAGAATAGATTGGCCTGAGAAAACGAGGCGTTTAGGGCCCAAATTCAGCATTTAAGAATGGCCGTTGATAAACAACCGAGGAGTCGATCAGATGAGCGATTGATAAAAGGGCTAGAAAATGAAGTCAAGGAATATCGGGATGAGTTGGAAAGGTCTGAAAATGTCATGGCAGAACTCAAAGCACAGTGGGCTACTAGATCAAACGAATGTCGCCAGTACTTGAATCAATTGAAATGGGACCACGAGAAAATTGTTGCCAACCTGAAGAGAAAGGTGTTTGCCCTTGAGGATAAAGCGTTTGAGCAGGCTAGAGATTTTGAAATTGAAAGTGGATATTGTTACAACTTGTTGGCCCAAATGGAGGTAGAAGTGCAGCAGCTGCAGAATCAGCACCTGCAGGATTCTCAGCGTTAAAAACATGCAGTAATCAGATAAAACGTTTACTTATAGAAAAGAAGCAAACAAGAGACCGGATTAGAGCCATTGCCCACGCCATTTTCAGAAGATGCCGGGTTTGTGAAGACATGACCCGCACTACTTTTGTCTCAGCAGTGATGATATATGTGAAGCGGACCATGAATGAATTAGAGCAACTTGAAAGGAATTTTGAGTCTAGGCTCGCGGCGAGGTCGAACGATGCCCCGCGGGCACCCATATTTGAAGCTTTAGAGTATGCTTAGTTCGGGTCTGCATTTTTCTATTTTGGGTCTGTTGTCTGTTTGTCCATTTGTCTTTGCGCGTCAAAGTATGTCTATAGAGTTTGTATTTGGTCTTAGTTTGCGCCTGTTATTTTCCTTCGGTAAAAGTGTCTTGGTTTGTAATAGTTTTGTTTTAGTAATGAAAATTAAAAAAAAGAAAAACATTTTCTTTATTTTTCTTGCGTTTGTTTGCACGAACTACGTTTGTTCTGATTCATGCGGGGTCATGATACGTAGGAAATCTACATAAGATTTAACCTTAATCCTATGAAAAAGAGAAAAAAGAGAAACACGAGGGAAATAAATAAAAGGAACACAAAAGAAGGCAATAAGGCATCGAGAGAAAAACCAAGCAAAAAATGAGAGAAAACAAAACAAAAAGAGAAAGAAAAGAGAAAAGGGAATAAGAGAAAAGCCGGGATGACACATGCAACTAAAGCAAACATGTAAACATCATTTAACTGTATAGGTGCATCACACCCTAACGTGAGATTACCTATTTGTTATTCATTTCAAACTAACCGTTTGCTTGCTGCGATCTCTAGGTTTTATAAAAAGGTGGTTGGTTTTGTAGTAGTCTGGTCTCACATTCATACTTTACGAGGTCGAAGGGAAGTGTTCAACCACCCATCACAAAGCCGAAAGGAAGTGTTCACACTTACTTTACAAGGTCGAAAGGAAGTGTGGAAATGTCTTCAGAAATCCCTCCACCAATAATTCTTATTTCAGAGGAGAGTTCAATCTCGGTCATCCCAACTTCTGAATCAGCAATTGCTGAGGAAAACAGAATCCTGCGTCTTCGCATAATGGAAATGTGGGATGCCTGGATCAATGGAAGAGAAATATTGAGTGCAATCCCTGGATTCCTCGAGCTGTTTCCTAGGGACAAGTGGGACTTCCAACATCCCCATCAGTTATCCAACTACCCCATTCGGGCATCCTACCATGTCAGCTCACTTCACTGGATCACCTTCTGAGTCTCACCCCCAGGTGTCGGCGACAGGTGCGACCTCAAACACATTCACCGTACCGCCTTGTCCGGCCGCGGCACAACCCACTTTACACAGGCCTAACTTTGACTCATCTTTTTTTACATTCCAAGCACCATCTTTCTCGTTGGAACCCCAGTTTGCCACCAGCGCTTACCCTCAGCAGCCTCGATACGAACTTATGCCTGGGCAAGACCAAAATCCCAGATCACCCGAGCAGGATGAGATGGCTAAGAGAATGAGAAGCCTCAAACAAAGCTTAAAGAACATGCAGGTATTGAGCGGGTAGAAGAGTGTCTCCTATGCGGATTTGTGCATGTTCCCGCATGTCCATTTGCCGTCAGGGTTCAAGACACCGAAATTTGAAAAGTATGACGGGCACGGCGACCCCATTGCTTATTTGAAGAAATACTACAATCAGTTACGGGGAGCCGGTGGCAGAGAAGAATTGTTAATGGCATATTTCAGGGAAAGCTTAATCGGCATTGCTTCAGAATGGTTTATGGACCAAGATATCTCCCGTTGGCATATCTGGGATGATCTCGCCCGAGACTTTATTCGACAGTTCCAATACAACATAGACATTGCGCTGGATAGGAATTCTCTGACAAATCAAAAGAAGAAATCCTCAGAAAATTTTAGAGAATACGCAATTAAGTGGCGCGAACTAGCTTCAAGAGTGAAACCTCCAATGGATGAGGTAGAAATGGTCACTGTCTTCCTGCAAGCAGCCTGATTACTTCCAGAATATGATGTCGGCCATGGGAAAGCCTTTTGAAGAAGCAATTAAAATTGAGGAAATGGTAGAAAATGGTTTGAAAACGGATAGAATCTTGAGCCAGACAGCCATAAGAGCAACCTCCCAAGCCATCCAAGGTGGGTCCGGAGGAATAGCAAGGGGCAAGAAAAAGGAAGAGACGTCCATGGCAGCGTCAGAAGCAAGAGAATATCGTAACCAAAGGCCACGTTTTCCAGAAAGAACTCCACAACACTACTACCCCCACCAAGATATGGCCTATGCTCCTCAACCTTACATGGTCATGAATGCTCAACCTCATGGCCGACCACCGCAACAAGCCAACCGAAACCAAGCTCCACCTCCCAGAAACCAACCTCCCTACCGAAACCATTATAATCCCCAACCACCCCAGAATAATTTCCGTCCTAAGGAGCCACCCAGAAGACAAACTTTCACACCTATTGGTGAACCATATTCTACCCTATTCCCAAAACTTGTCCAAATGGGTTTCCTGCAGCCAGTTCCTCAAACAAGACCAAATCCAGCATCGCCTGCTTACAGAGCCGGCTTCAGGTGTGCTTATCATTCGGGAGCAGAAGGGCATGATACCAATGATTGTTGGACCCTAAAAAGGGCAGTGGAAAACCTAATAGAATAAGGGAAAATAGTGTTAAGGGACGAGGAGGTCCCAAATGTGACTAAAAATCCGTTGCCCGCTCACAATAATGGGCCGGTGATTGGGATGATCTATGAGGACAAAGGGTTCGATCCCACTTTGAAAGCTATAATTGCTATTGTTGATACCGAAAGAAAGCCTACAACAACCCCGAGGCAAGAGAAAAGGGAAAAGAAGACTAAATCTGTCAAGGCTGAACTTGAAAAGAAGGTTGAAACGAAGACAGAGACGGGGGTGCCTCCGAAAAATAGGGTTCTCTATATTCCACGAGGTCACTCAGAGAAGCCGCAGAGATTCGAAATGAAAAGGGGAATACCGATGTATGTACCGAAAAGAGCCTATGTGGTCCGGGGGATGATTAAACCACCTCGACTGAATGAGCCAGTGGTTATTGGACGTGTGCCACAGAAGCCAATGACGGACCCGTCCACGGTGCCATGGAATTATCAACGGACGTTGGTCACATACAAAGGCAAAGAAATCACAGGAGAACTTCCGGGAGATACTTCGATTGGAAAATATTCAGACATACAAGAAGTGAACAATGCCACACGGAAGCGCTTCCCACCCAAGAAGCCTGTGAGCACTGAAGAAGCAGAGGCTTTCTTCCAGAAAATGAAGATTCCTGATTTTGAAGTAGTGGATCAGTTGCGCAAGCACCCTGAACAAGTGTCTATGCTATCTTTGCTAATGAGGTCAGCCGAGCATCAGAAGATCCTGTTGAAAACCTTGAATGAAGCGTATGTGCTGGTTGAGACTTCAGTCGAACAACTCGAAAGGATGATGGAAAGGTTCTTTTCGGTTAATCAAATTTCTTTTAGTAAGAACGATTTGCCTCCGGAGGGAGCGGCGCACAACAAGGCCTTACATCTGACAGTCAAGTGTGAAGACTACTATGTCAATGAGTAATGTTGGATGGGGGTTCTGGTGTTGACATTTGCCCGCTCTCCACGCTGCAGAGAATGGAAATTGGGACCGGAAGGATTCGCCCCAATAATGTCTGTGTAAGAGCCTTTGATGGCATCAAGAGGGATACCCTCGGAGAAATAGACCTGATATTGACTATCGGGCCTGTGGATTTTGAAGTAACTTTCCAGGTGCTGGATATGGACACGTCTTACAACTTTCTCCTCGGAAGACCTTGGATTCATGCTGCAGGGGCTGTACCCTCCACTCTCTACCAAATGGTGAAGTTCGAATATAAAGATCGGGAAATTTTGGTCCATGGAGAAGACGAACAGTCTATTTAGCGGGACCCATCCATCCCATGTCTCGAAGCAAGAGAGGGAAGTGAGCACATAGTTTATCAGGCTTTCGAAGTTGTATTGGCAAAGCAATATGAAGAAGGGAGCCCTTGCCCCCAACCTTTCTTGTCCAACGCCTCAATTATGGTTGCTAAAGAAATGATCCGACGGGGATTCAAATCGGGAAAAGGACTTGGAAAATCACTACAAGGAATAGCAGAACCCATCACCCTGCCTTCAACTGAGAAGTTCTTCGGGATAGGTTTCCACCATACCCCAGATGATGTAAAATGGGCAAATAAGAGGAACAATGAGGGATGGAAGTTGCCTCGACCATTGCGACGCTTGTGCGAAACTTTCGTCAGACCAAAGTACGCTGAAGAAGAAGAGGATGAGGCCTTTACAATGGAAGAGATTGAGGAAATATGTAGGGCGATGAGAGAAATGCTTTACGAAACCCACATGGTTCAGCTGAGAGAAGGCACAAGCACCGCTGAGGTGCTATACATGGGGCCAAATGCTAAGCTGCAGAATTGGGAGACTACACTATTCCCAGTCACGCGAGAGTCTGGGTAGACTTGTCCTACCACCTTTCCTGTGTTTCGAGTTATTCCAGGGTGTAACTCAGATGTTTTCTTTAGTTTTTCGTCTTTAAATTTCGAAATGTAAACACTGTTATCTTCAAATTACAAGAAATGAAATCAAATTTCATCGTTCATTTTCCTTTATTCTTTCTGATTTTGCTATTTTTCTCTTTCAGTTCTAATAATGCGGCTTTAAATAACATGACATGCTTGCGAACTTCATGCCCAGATCCAAACATGCTGTCTAATTGTGAAATAATGAACCAAGAACTTGAATATGATGAAGAAGAGGCTTTTAGGGAAATAAATCGAGAATTGGAACAATTTGAGAATAAGCCTAAGCCAAACTTGAATGATACTGAGCCATTTAACTTGGGGACTTCTGAAGAAATCCGGGAAACCAAGATAAGCATTCACACAGATGAGAAAACCCGGGATGCAATAATCCAACTCCTGTTTGAGTTCAAAGATGTGTTTGCTTGGTCGTACGACGACATGCCAGGACTAAGTGTTGATCTGGTGGTTCATAAGTTGCCAACTTACCCCAATTGCCCTCCGGTCCAGCAAAAACAAAGAAAGTTTAAAACTGACATCAGTGATAAGATCAAGGAAGAAATCACGAAACAGTTGAAAACATGGGTAATCCAAGTGGTCCAATATACTACATGGTTGGCTAATGTAGTTCCAGTTCCAAAGAAAGACGGGAAGACCCGGGTGTGTGTGGATTATAGAGATTTGAACAAGGCAAGTCCCAAAGACAATTTCCCTTTGCCCAACATCCACATCCTTGTTGATAACTGCGCCAAACATGAGATACAGTCCTTCGTGGATTGTTACGCCGGATATCACCAGGTATTGATGGACGAAGAAGACGCCGAAAAGACAGCCTTTACCACACCCTGGGGTACATATTGTTATAGAGTCATGCCGTTTGGTTTGAAGAATGCTGGGGCAACCTACATGAGGGCCATGACCGCCATTTTCCATGATATGATTCATCAGGAAATAGAAGTATATGTGGACGACGTGATCATCAAGTCCAGAACCCGGGATGATCATGTTCGAGATTTGAGGAAATTCTTTGAACGGTTGCGCAAGTATGATCTGAAGTTGAACCCTGCCAAATGTGCATTTGGGGTCCCGTCTGGTAAACTTTTGGGCTTTATAGTCAGCAGGAGAGGTATCGAGTTAGACCCAACAAAGATAAAGTCTATCCGGGATTTGCCTCCTCCGAGAACTAAGAAAGATGTGATGAGCTTGTTGGGTAGATTAAACTATATCAGCCGGTTCATTGCTCAACTGACATCCACATGTGAGCCCATATTCAAATTATTGAAGAAAGATGCAGCAGTCAAGTGGACAGATGAATGTCAAGAAGCCTTTGATAAGATCAAAGAATATCTGTCAAATCCACCAGTCTTGGTCCCACCAGAGCCTGGGAGGCCTCTTTTCTTGTATCTGACGGTCTTCGAAAATTCTTTCGGCTGTGTCCTCGGACAACACGATGTAACCGGGAAGAAAGAGCAGGCGATCTATTATTTGAGCAAGAAGTTTACCAGCTATGAAGCTAAGTATACTCTATTGGAAAGAACCTGTTGTGCTTTGACTTGGGTCGCTCAAAAGTTGAGACATTACTTGCATGCCTACACCACCCACCTCATAACTAGATTGGATCCTTTGAAATACATATTTCAGAAACTGATGCCCACAGGGAGATTAGCAAAATGGCAGATTCTGCTCACTGAATTTGACATAGTCTATGTCACTCACACAACAATGAAAGCTCAGGCATTGGCAGATCATTTGGCTGAAAACCCGGTTGATGATGAATACCAACCATTGAACACTTACTTCCCAGATGAAGAGGTAAATTCAATAGAGGCCACCTCTGAAGACACACGTGCTTGGAAAATGTTCTTTGATGGGGCGGTAAACATAAAAGGTGTAGGAATTAGGGAAATCTTAATTTCACCCACTGGTCAGCACTATCTGGCCACAGCCAGGCTTCGATTTTTCTGCACAAATAACACCGCTGAATATGAAGCCTGTATCATGGGTATGCATATGGCGACTGACCAAGATGTTGAAGAGTTATTGATTATGGGAGACTCAGATCTGATTATCTGGCAAGACCAAGGAGAATGGGAAACCCAAGATGTTAAGCTTATCCCCTATCGACAGCATGTGGAAGATCTTAGCAGGCAGTTCAAATCGATAGAGTTCAGGTACATCCCTCGGTGTCACAATGAACTGGATGATGCACTCGCCACTCTGGCCGCAATGTTGCCCTACCCGGGCAATGCTCACATTGATCCCTTGGAAATCCAAATCAGGGAAAGGCATGGCTATTGTCATACGATTGAGATAGAGCCAAACACCCAACCATGGTACCACGACATCAAAAGTTTTCTGAAAATGCAAGAATATCCAGAGCAAGCTAGTAGGGATCAAAAGAGAACCATTAGACGGCATGCAAGTGGTTTTTTCTTAAGTGGTGATATCTTGTACAAGAGGACCCCGGATCTCAATTTATTAAGATGTGTTGATACCGAAGAAGCCGGAAAGATCATGCATGAAGTACACACAGGTGTGTGTGGACCTCGCATGAATGGGTATGTTTTGGCAAAGAAATCCTTCGAGCAGGATATTACTGGTTAACCATGGAGAAAGATTACTTCAGCTTCGCCCGGAAATGCCATTAGTGTCAGGTACATGGAGATCTGATTCATGCACCTCCAACAGAGCTACATCCTATGTCAGCACCTTGGCCTTTTGTCGCCTAGGGTATGGACGTTATTGGTCCGATTGAGCCAAAAGCATCTAATGGGCACAGATTCATATTGGTTGCTATTGATTACTTCACAAAATGGGTTGAAGCTATCACTCTCAAATCGGTCACTAAAAAAGTCGTGGTGGACTTTGTACATTCAAATCTTATCTATCGTTTTGGTATTCCTGCAACTATCATCACAGATAATACGGTGAACCTGAATAGTCATTTGATGGAGGACGTATGCGAACAATTCAAAATAACGCATAAGAACTCCACTCCTTATCGACCCAAAGCCAACAGCGCTGTTGAAGTAGCAAACAAGAACATCAAGAAGATTTTGAGAAAGACAATCCAGAGTTCCAGACAATGGCATGAACAGTTGCCTTTTGCCTTACTAGGATATCGCACTACAGTGCGCACATCGGTAGGAGCAACCCCATACTTGTTGGTTTATGGGACCGAGTCTGTGATACCGGAAGAGGTAGAAATTTCTTCGCTCCGGACAATTATTGAAGCGGATATTGAAGATAGCGAGTGGGTTAAGACTCGATTGGAGCAGTTGACCTTAATTGATGAAAAGCGAATGGCTGCGGTCTGTCACGGACAGTTATACCAACAAAGAATGACCCGCGCTTACAACAAGAAAGTACGACCCAGAAATTTTGAAGTCGGTCAGCTAGTGTTAAGGCGCATTCTTCCCCATCACTAGGAAGCAAAAGGGAAATTTGCTCCTAATTGGAAGGGTCCATACATCATCAGGAAGATATTGCCAAGAGGAGCGTTATATCTGGGTAATATTAAAGGAAATGATCCTGAAACAGCTGTGAATGCGGACGCAGTCAAAAGGTACTATGTCTGAGTCTGCTTCGGTGATGTCTTTGTGCATTTGAGATTATGAAGGCTTTTATTCATGCTACCCAAACACTATCAACCCTTTGCAAACCCATTTGAGCCAGTTACTCTTCTTTGATTACCCTCTTTGGAACCTGAAAGTGTTATTAAAAAAAACAAAACAAAAAAAAACCAAAAACAAAGTTTGTTTGAACTACGTTCTGACTTGATTCCGAAAGGATACGTAGGCAGCCTCTATCTGGGGTTCAGTCACACCACACCAAAAATCCAAATTTCCCCGAAGCTGAAACTGGGGCAGATGTTATAATAGTTCGACCATGAGCTCACCAAATGATTCCAAAGTTGTAGTCCCGTCCACAATTCTTTTTACCCAAAATCGAATGCAAGTCCTTCGGATCAATTGCCAGGGGGGGGGGTGGGAAGAAATATCATTGTTGAAAGCCGATGCATTCTAAATTGAGAGAAATAAATGAGAGAGTCTTATCGGTGAAAACCTTCGGGCACCATGAGGCGACCGGAGTAGAGAAACCAAAAATGAGAGAGTCCGTTTAGCGAAAACCCGCAAAGGGTGCTATCGGCCAGAAAAAAAAAAGAGATATCTCATCACTGAAGTCCTGGCGAGGTTCCCTGGTTCAGAAATGCGGATCAATGGATTCATAAGAAGCTGAAAGTTGGTGCGGGTCGGGCATCCAGTCCAAGAAGCATGTCATGTCCATTTAAAGTCAGCATGCGCCCCAGATAAGTCTTTCTTTTTCCCCAAAAGGGACGCTTCTATCTTTAAATTCATTTTTTCACTCTTTGTTTGCTTTTTCCTTGAATCCCTTTCGGCTTAATCCTAAATTGCGAAACTTGTTACAAAGAAAAGGCGGCAGGACCGGTTTCACAAACTTCCGCCTGTCAAGAGGCGAAGAAAATACCCAGCCTCAGTGGTGTGTCAGTCCAATCCCGACTGATCATGCTATTTGATTACCTCCGAAGTAAAGACACTGGAAAAGAAAGAAAGTCAAAGGCAAGGGTTTCAAAAGCAGAATGAGGTGGAAGAACCAAACCCTTACGCAGGCAAATCATTGTGAAATCTTGAGTTTGAGTCTTATCAGTTTGAAAGGGGGTCGCCCTCAAAGCCAATCAACGGCAAAGTTCTCAACGGAAATGAGGCCGGAATAAAGCAATTAAGTTGATCAAGGCCACTAAACCAACCACCGTTTCAAACTGATAATTGTTCTTTGCTTGGAAGTTTAAAACAGGTACCCTCCAAAGCAACCATACAAGAAGCAGGTGCAGCCCAAAAGAAAGAAAAACGTGCAAGTGCTGAAGCAGCTTTGTAGTAAATAATCAATGCAAAAGGTAAGTTTCCTCCAAGTTCTTTCTTGCTTTTTATCAAAAAAAAAAAGAGATAACAAAAGAAGAAAATCCCAAAAGAAGATAGTTTAGAATTCCCAATACCAACCTGGTACTTCCTTAGCCAATATTAGAGCTCCAATCCCTGAGTTGAGCATTTTACCTTTAGCCAACATTAGGGCTCCAATCCCTGAGTTGAGCTAGTTCCCTTTAGCCGACATTAGGGCTCCAATCCCTGAGTTGAGCGAGCTTTCGTTAGTCAATATTAGGGCTCCAATCCCTGAGTTGAGCATCTTTCCCTAGCCAACACTAGGGCTCCAATCCCTCAGTTGAGCGTTTTCCCTAACCAACATTAGGGCTCCAATCCCTAAGTTGAGCATCTTTCCTTTAGCCAACATTAAGACTCCAATCCCTGAGTTGAGTGTTTTCCTTAACCAACATTAGGTATCCAATCCCTGAGTTGATTGTTTTCCTAGCCAACATTAGGGCTTCAATCCCTGAGTTGAGCGACTTCCTTAGCCAATATTAGGGCCCCAATCCCTGAATTGAGCATTTTATTCTTCACCAACATTAGGGCTCCAATCCCTGAGTTGAGCGTTTTCCCTAACCAATATTAGGGTCCCAATCCCTGAATTGAGCATCTTTCATTTAGCCAACATTAGGGCTCCAATCCCTGAGCTGAGTGTTTTCCTTAACCAACATTAGGGCTCCAATCCCTGAGTTGAGTGTTTTCCTAGCCAACATTAGGGCTCCAATCCCTGAGCTGAGTGTTTTCCTTAACCAACATTAGGGCTCCAATCCCTGAGTTGAGTGTTTTCCTAGCCAACATTAGGGCTCCAATCCCTGAGTTAAGCGACTTCCTTAGCCAATATTAGGGCCCCAATCCCTGAATTGAGCATTTTATCCTTCACCAACATTAGGGCTCCAATCCCTGAGTTGCTTCTCTTTAGACATAGGGTTTCCAATCCCCCCATCGATCCCGCAGATTTTTATTGCAAAATAACTCACAAAATTTTCCTAGTAAACTGGGGCAGAAAAATTTCGTTCGTTCGTTTGTTTATTGTGGTGTCCGAGCAGGTTTGATCTTGAGGCGCAGGGTTCGAGATGACCTACGGAGTGAGTTTCAATCTAGAATAAAGAAG
Organism: Nicotiana glauca; assembly: GCA_026770625.1. NCBI lineage: Eukaryota > Viridiplantae > Streptophyta > Magnoliopsida > Solanales > Solanaceae > Nicotiana > Nicotiana glauca. Next base: position 2,014 of record MU764397.1, on the reverse strand, counting down.
AGAAGAAAAGAACAAAAAAGAAATGAGCTCGAATATTGGATCAAACAAAGGTGTGGACTGCTCGAAATCTGATTGAAGTCGCAAGCCCCGCCAATCCTATTTTGCTCAATGCTGCAGAAAGAAACAAGCACCTATGACTCGCGAGCATCAAGATTCGGATCGAAGTCTACAGCAAAATCAGCTAAGACTCAAGATCAAGTTTCAAAAAAATTATAGATAGGAATCTTGTAACTCATAGTTGATAGACATAGCTAGCTTAGCTTCGATTTTCCTTTTGGTGTAATAAGGAGGTTAGTAAGCAGTAGCAGCAGTAGCAACAACAGCAATAACAGTGAAACCACAGCTTTATGGTAGTCCCAGCTACCAAAACTTTCCGAACTACATTGACCTGATTCCCTTTTAGCCAGGGATATGTAGGAGACCTTTTGAAGCAAAGGTTCGGTTAAGTCTTTCAAAAAATGCTTCACACGGAGTACTCAAACGGGCAAAAATCGCTCGGATCCACTCATTTTATCTTTACACGAAAACTCTTCGTGTTTCCGGACAAAGAGGGGCAGCTGTGAGCATGTGATTTTTGCCTTGTACGAATTACTCCAAAAGAAATCCAAAATAAAATAATTTTTGATAGTTTGCAATTTTTCTGAATTTTTGTGTTATTGTTTGCATTTGTTTGTGCATGTCTATTTGTTTAAATTAATATAAAATACAAAAATATGTTGCATTTGCATCTTTTGGTTTAATTTTACAGTTAGAATTAATTAAGTAATTTGTTTTACAAAAATGAAAAGATCACGAAAATAATGTACTTTGCATTTTATCGTTTAAAGGTCTAGTTGTGTGATTTTATTTTAAATTGGTATTTAATTTTGTGTGTTAATTATTAGTAGAAGTTAATTTGCTTTTTTTTTACAATTTAATCTAGGATTTTAATGTTTTAAATTACGAATTAAAATGAAAGAAAAGGAAGAGAAAAATGAAATAAGGAGAAAAATCGGACTGGGCGGTCCAAATCTAACCAAATCCAAGCCCAAAACATTTGCCTCACCCGGTCCAGTCTAGCCAATCTCAGAGATCAAACCAAACGACGTCGTTTTGTCACATTTGATCTGAACCGTTGATCTCGTTAGATCAAACGGTTTAGTCCATTTTCGGCCTTAATGAAACGATGACGTTACAAGTCGACTAATCCCAACCGTTCAATCCACATCAATCCAACGGCCCTAGTCCCATCTCCCAAACCCGTCTCCAGATCCGATCCATTCCCATGCCCGGTCCGCCCCTAACTAAAACTAAACGACATCGTTCCTCAGTAACAAATTAATCCAGGCCGTTGATCTCATTTGATCAAACGGCCAGGATTAAATCCTCAACCCACTATATATTCCCAAACCTCACCCCACACCCCCCCAAGCCGACCCCTTCACCCCTTCGTCTCTAACCTCAGAGACGACCCATGTAACGCCGCCTTCAACCACCAAGCTCCGCCCACCGGAAATCGCCTCACGGCGGTTCCGGTTGTCCAACCCCTCCCAAATTTACACCACTTATTCACCTCAATCTCCTCATTCCAAATCTCCACACCATCATCTTCGAATCCCAGCCAGGCTCTTCGAATATCCAATCAAAGAATCAGGCCCCAACCCAAGTTTGTCTAATGGCCACCAAATCAACACCATGCCACCCCTGGACCTCCCTCACCGCCTTAACAACATTAGTTCCCCTCGAATCAACCTGGAATTCGTCGAATAACGAATCAAAGCCAAGAATCCTAAGCGCCGCCCTAAAATCCCTGGTGGCGGCGCTATCACCAAACCCTCCCAGAGTCACACCGAATAATCCCCTTTACCTCCTCACTCCTTAACCAACTTTGCTCGAATCTAAGAAAAACTCGTCGAATGACGAAGGGTTCAGCGGGTCGATACTGTTTCGAAGTTATCGGGATCGAATAGGTTTCTAGTTAGTATTATAAGCCTATTTCTGACGAAATAGGCATGTAATACTAACTGGGAACCAA
>MU764396.1:35488-50204 GCA_026770625.1 Nicotiana glauca | reverse complement strand
GACAACCAGTCTACACCCCATTATCATATCCAAAATCTAATATACCAAGCAAAGAAAGATCCACTCGGGCCTCCAAATCCCAATAGCCGCTAACGGTAGCAATACACACGATCCACACCCACTACATAGTCTGAACCTGAGAACTCCCAGTCTCCAACTCCATATAGCACACGAATCACTGTACCTAATCCCCAAATTCTGCAGTATGAATACATATCACACCTCGAGTACCCAATCATTCCACGAAAGATATTCTAAAATTCCCCTATGCCATCAAACAAACTCAGATATCAGCAGTCGATCTAGTAAGAAAGTGCCGCAAGACTACTGAAGTATCATCAGTCTAATCACATTATCCTTCTTACGAGACATATACTCTCGTCAAATCACTTCCAATTAGCAGTACTGTTTCCTTGATTACCTGAGGCTACCCGTTGCCTAAGAATTTTATGAACTTCTTTTCAGAACTGAACTGTAACTCATCTAGCCAAGACCTTCCATCAATCCCATCTAGAAGAAGAATCATTACACATTTCATGCTTCGCATACCCATAGAAAATATATTCATCTCCAAACCACGGTAAAAACCCAACAAGGACTCTCACCCCCAATTCCATGTGCACAAGCTAAATTGCCAGGACTGAATCCTTCTACCCAAACCAAGATAAGCAAGCTGCCAAAACTCAAGAGCATTGCTGCAAAATGCCTGTAAGGCTCATTACCTCGAACACATACGAAGAATTAATCATACCCTTATCATACCGACTCAGTCTACTATCAACCTATTCCATTTATCAAACTTCCCCACTGATTCATCATCAACTTGATATTCCTCCTTAATGTAGCACCACAATACCTCAGCCCAGGTTTACCACACGAGACTCGAACATAGGACCACACTGTCTAAGACCCATAGGCCACCGAATACCCTCTCAAATGTTCCCAGAAATACCATATTCCATAATATTTTACTTTGAAGAACTTCCTGTGAATCTGAATTCATTACCATTACTTCCCAGATACCGATACATAGGATCCCATAATCAACATAAAAATACCACAAGTCTTGACCTTTTCCGATGAAAACACAGTCTCTACCTACGCACACAACCTTAAGACACCTGATTGTTACATGTAGAATCTTGAACACAATAAAACCATTCTCAAGAGTCATTTACTTCATATTCGAACTACAATTTACCTGATCAAACAGACATAACCATATGTGCCTCATTAACACTCTAACACCGAAGGATATGATCTCATTCCAATACAAACAAACACCTTCCTTCTCCAGACACTGATCATTCTTTATCAATGACAGCTCAAGACATCCTATTATTTTCACACATCTACGAATCACCATATAACCTTTGTCAAAATTTTGCTCCACTCGTGCCATCCTCGGCTTAATTTCTTCAACCAGGACTGATCCGCCAGCATACCTCGAAACAGAACCAGCATAGCACATGACCGTGTGATCAGTTAATCAACAACAACCTCCTCAACTTGGCTCGAAGCTATATACCAGGACACATTCAATAACCCATAATGCTTCTACTCTAATGATGCCATAATACCATAGTGATATTAAACTCAAATCGTTTACAAGTTTGTGAAAACATAGATCATCTAGTACTGTAATCCTCTACAATTCCCGCATCCATCTCTACATCAGTTGAGTCCACTCTCTTAAGTGACCCGAATTATCGAATTTCAACATGTACCCTTCAATTACACATGAGATCTTCTAACATACACATAAGGATCATACCACTTAAGAACACTCCGTAGGAGATAATCCACCTACTTCACCTCAATTTAGTACTTCAATATACCTTCCACCATCATATACGTTACATAGTCATTAGTCTTCTTGAGTCTGAACTCATACCGCCACATGTAATGCACTACCCTCTCCAACTAGGAGACACGAAAATATTCTTCACGCGCCCATATTCGGGCTACACATCGAATCACAATAGGAATCGAACACTTAACAGTTCATCTATTATCCAGCAGACTTCTTCGTCACTACCAAGTCATATAGAGACATTTCGCAGTACTAACATACTCATCCCATGGATATCCAATCGCCATTCCGGATAATAGGGACAATACCGAACATATAAGTTCAAAACACTTGCTCACACAATCAGCACCTCGGTGCTCAAACCATGGCAAAGATCCGGCCTCAAGTCCTCCAGACTGGCCCAACATCAAACTCACGGAGATCACATCTCGCCCCTTGATCAGGGAATCACAAGCCATCAAGGCACATCTGACGCTGAGCACTCACATGTNTCTCCGTACCAATCCGCGAGACTCTACTAAACCTGCTCATGACTCATGAGACCTAGTAACCTAGGCTCTAATACCAACTTGTCACGACCCAATTCCCAAACCCGGTCGTGATGGCTCCTCTCGTGAAGACAAGGCCAGCCAATTAACCCCAATTCGTCTCTTTCAAAATATTTAAACATAAAGGAATAGCAAAAATACGACTAAATGACATTAATTAATGATATTTACAACCCAACACTACCCGACCGGGGTGTCACAAGTCACGAGCATCTAGAAGGATTTTTGATACAACTACAAAGTCTATAATACATAGAACAAAATCTGGAATCAAAAGAAGAAGTCTGGTGTCGCGAACGCTGGAGGTCACCTTGCTGAGCTATGATAGCAAATCCTCAACCAGCTCAAACCCGCTACCGGGTAAACCAATACCTGCATCTGCACGCGAGGTGCATAGATTAAAGTGAGTACTCCAACTCATTGAGTAATAAAGGTAAATAATAATTGAGCAACAAGAAACCACGTAAAGCAAGCCATCATGCTATACAGAATAGTGTAACTCTTTGAGAAAACAGTAAAACCGTGAAATCTTTAGAAATATCTGGACTCAGTTTAAAACCTCTTTTGAAAATATCTTTTTCCAACAGTTAAGCAAATGAATGCAAAACAGATAGTGCAAGTCAGCACAAAAGTTAGCCCCTTGGGCACAGCACTCCATTAACAAATAACACCAGGGTATCAGGTAAGCAGTGCAACAAGTAGCATAGAAGCCAATGAAATGCGAGTGCTGGAATGTCATGACAAATAATACAAATAGGAACAAATGCATAAGTGCAAATCAATGCATATGACGGTACACTCCGGTACCCACTGCGGCGTGCAGCCCGAGCCATCCATATTTTTAACGTCGACGGCGCTAACTGGGGGTGTGTACAGACTCCGGAGGGGCTCCTACAGCCTAAGCGTAAATAATCAAGCCATCTCGTGGCACCAACCAGGCCCTCGGCCTCAATATCAATACAATACCGCTGCGGCGCTCGAGCCATCCATATATCCAGAAATCACTATAACACTGCTGAGGCGCGCAGCCCAATCCATGCTCAGTCCAGAAATGCACATAAGCCACTTGGGCAATATTAAAATAATAGTTCTTAGCTCAAAACGTCAATAAAATATTGTTTAAGTTTTCAAATCTTAGAAAAACGGTTGAGTTTGCAAAATAGTATTAAAACCTTGGACCGAGATCAAATAATATGCAAAGTAATGAGAAACAGTGATATCAATCCCTGAAAGATTCACATAGTTGGCATGAAGCCCAAACATGGTAATCAGAACAAATTATGATGATAACAAGTAGTTTCAATCAAATACGTAGTAATTTCATCAATCGGGAAGGACCAAGTCACAATCCCCAATGGTGCTCTACCCCACGCTCGCTATCCGGCGTGCAAGTCACCTCAATACAATACTATGATGTGCAAATTCGGGGTTTCAAACCCTCAGGATATCATTCACAATCATTACTCACCTGGAACCGGTGAAATCTCTAGCTCGCGACGCCTTTGCCCCTCAAATCGGCCTCCACGCGCGTCGAAACTAACCAAAATCAAAGTGAATACATCACAATATGCTTAGGGAACAATACCCAATCGAAAACAATCGAAAAATAGCAAAGATCTCAAAACTAGCAAAACCCTAGCCCCGGGCCCACTTCTCGAAAAATTACAAAATTCACATCATCGGATTCCTTATCTCACCACGAGTCCAACCATACAAACATTATCCAATTTCCATAACATTTCGACCCTCAAGTCCATGATTCTATCCAATAGGGTTTTCTATACTTTTCCAACAAAATTCACGGATTAAACACTAGTGATAGATTCAAGTTATACAACCAAAATTGAGTTAAGAATACTTACCCTGTTATTCTGCTGCCCAGGGATTTGTTCTTTGCGTTCGCGGTCCTCCTCTCACGTTCGCGAAGAACAAAGTTCCAAAAATTTATTTTCCAAACTCTGCACGGACAGCCTCTAGTGTAAGGGTCATAACTTTTTACACACAACTTTAAATGATTATTATAATATGATTCGGGAAACTAGATTCAAAGATCTACAACTTTTGTTTTTGAATCATCTCCAAATTCATTGTAGATTGAGAGATACGAGCCTCCAAAGTAAGACTTGCGCAACAGAATTGCCTCTTCTTCGCGAACGCGAAGAACAAAACCCCAGAAGCCAAATCCTTCTTCGCGAACGCGAAGAACAAAACCCCAGAAGCCAAATCCTTCTTCGCGAACGCGAGGGGATCCTCGCGTACGCGAAGAACAATACCAGATACCAGCTTCAGCCAGTGCAAAACAGCCCGAAATGATCCAAAACCACCCCGAAACACACCCGAGGCCCTCGGGACCTCAGCCAGACACGCCAACATATCCCATAACATTATTCAAACTTGTTCCAACCTTCGAAATGCTCAAAACAACATTAAAACACCAAATTTGCATCGGATTCAAGCCTAACAATTTCAAGAACTTCCAAATTCCATTTTTGATAAAAAAAACCCCAACCAAACCACGTCCGAATGACATGAAATTTTGTAGACAAGTCCAAAATGACATAACGAAGCTACAGCAACTCTCGAAATTCCATTCCGACCCTCGAATCAAAATCTCACCTATCAACCGGAATTCGCCAAAATACTAACTTCGCCAATTCAAGCCTAATTCGACACCGGACCTCCAAAATAAATTCCGATCGCACTCCTAAGTCACAAATCATCCTCCGAAGCTAACCGAATCACCGGAAATCACATCCGAGCCCTATAACTCATAAGTCAATGTCCGATTGACTTTTCCAACTTAAGCCTTCCTTGAAGAGACTAAGTGTCTCATTTCTTATCAAAACCAATCCAAATTAACTCTAACATACCACACACCAATAACAAAACATGAAGAAGCATAAAATGGGAGAAATGGAGAGGTAACTCATGAGATGATGGGTCGGGTCATCACATCTAACTCGAACATGAATCGACATTCAAACCTTTACAAGCAAGAACAAACCTACAGCTGTGACATAACATGGATTGGATTCATTTAAACATAAAAATATGCATAGGTCACGTATGCCAGCGCAATCCAAACAACATTATCAAGAAAAGCTTTGCAGAAACATAAAAGAACTATCAAAGCTCCTTAGTAACAGAACATAATTCAAGTGAACTATACAATCGCAGCATATTTCATTTGAATAGAATGAGCAACCATTTTAACTCAGAGATGGACAGCCATGTCAAGATAGGTTCATTAACAACTGAACAGACCATAGATGCAAATACTCAAAGTTGTAACATTCTTAACACGCTCGACAAGAAAGATCGAAGTTTCATACCTTGTGAGCAACACAACAAAAGGAAAAGAAAAATGAAAGCACCACAGGGCCAAGAGAGAACAGCTACAGCTCAACAAACAGCAACAAATTCACGCCTCTTGACGAATTCCATTGTTCGTCCAAAAACCAGAATCGAAGTGAAACAGAAGACTATTATTTCGAAATGCAAAATAAAACTGATCTCCATTGAAATCATGAAACCTTCATAATATATATTTTTCTTTCTGTTCTAATATACGAAAAAGAAAAGAACAATGGAAAAGAAGAAGGAAACTTTTGAACACTGATTTTTCCTCAAGTTTTCGGAAGAAACCTCTCCAAAATCCTCTCTGAAAATCCTCTCTGAAAATCCTCTCTCCCAATCAGTCCCCTTCACTAGAAATTAACTCACCTTATATAGACCCTCAGATATTCTTGAAGCTTCTCCCTTCCTCCCCACGAAATTCCCACACATAAAATTCCCCCCCAAAATGAATTTTTCCACCGTTTTTGATGAGAGAGGGACAAATGGAAGGCTTAGATTAACGTGAATCCAATCTAACGCCCCCTATTTTTCCGTAAATCATCCAAAAAGTGAAAAATCTGTAACAAAATTGAAGAGAGCATATGAGGGAGAGGGAATCTGTTAGAAATCCGTTACAAATGGTGGTGAGGAGATAAGGAGGAACGTGTGAGGAGATATTTGAGGCTCACTCGCTTGGATTTGGATGAAATTGAGGCTTGGTTCATGGGAGAAGAAGAACAATGCGGGTGGTCTTTGGGATTTTAGGGATTAAGCCCTCTTTTCTTTTTAATTAAGGGTTATTTGGGAGGAAAGGGTCGGGTCGCCCAGGCGGGTTGGGGCGGGAGTGGGTCTGGCTGGACTAGGTTTCAGGGGAAGGAAAATTGTTTGGGCTGATGGACTTTAAATTGATTTGGCCCAAATATGACTTAACACTCTTTTGTTTTGCTTTTCCTTTTCCTTAAAAAAAAAAACCTAAATTAGACTCTTAAATTAAAGTAAGCTGTGAAATTAAGTTAATTATATACTAAGATATTTATAAAAGTTAATTACTCCTAAATTAAAAGAAGAAATTATCAATTTAATATTAAAAGGCTAAAAATGCAAAAATGAGATTTTTTTTTGTGATTTTTTCCATTTTTTGTAAAACAACTAATTTACTAATTAATATAAAATATAAAAATAAATCCTAAATGCAATGCAAGATATTTTTGTACTTTTTATGATTTAAATAAAATAAACATGCGAACAATTTATCACCAAATCCTGTAAAATTGTAAAAAATGAAGAAAAAATATTTTTGTTTTGAATTTGTGGGAGTAATTTATATAGGGAAAAAATCACGTGCTCACAACTTCCAGGTACATATCTCTTGAAACCTGTAATCTGATGCTCAAGTTGAAAGTGAAAACAAAGTAATGGAATGTTTTAAGTTCTGATGCCCAGCTGTGTTTATTGTTCATATCCTAATTGTTTTTTGAATTCTTTTTCTTCTATACAAGCTAGCTCGTTGTATTGAAATAGTAAGGCTGCTTGAGCTCTGTAGTGTGCACAATAGGAATCCTGTTGAGAGGAATCAGTAGCAATTGATCTAGATTAAATGGCTTTCGGTTTGTTGAATTATGTAGCTTCCCCTATTTTGTTTTGTAGATGCAAGTTTAGAAATAATTTATAATAGTTTTGTGGATGTACCAATTGAACTCTGGACACTATTGAAGCATGGAAACTATGAAAAATTAATTATAGGATTAGCAGGAAATTTTCAGTGTTTAAAAGGCTTGTCATTATGTTAGAAATGTTAGTTTTAAATTTTTAGTTTTAAGTATCATGTGAGTGTGTTCAAGCCTGATAGGCGATTTGAATCTATTGTTATTCTACTTATAATTGGTATTTCAACAATTTAATCATCATTTAGTTGGATTCCCTGACAGTTTGAATAGAAGTTTTCAGATTCATTGAGTTTTATTCCATCGCAGTGCTTAAATTAAATTGAAGTTTAAAGATTCAAGGATGCATATTGTTTAATTGTCAAAATGAAGCCCTGTTGTTGTGTTAAAATTGGTGATGAGGTTTTTCTGTGAAAGGTTGTTTCCTTCAGGGATTCGATTTTGAATCCCCATTTTTCAGCTTCAGTATTTCTCAAATTGGGCCTGCTATTGAAAGTTGGCCCAAACCTTTGGGGCTCCTTAGCTGCAGTAGGTTACTCGGATCACAGTGATTTTGGGCTCCTATTGAGCCCAAGTTTGAGATAGAAGCTGGAACCACACCAAATACTAAAATTAGTCCAGATATTTGCAGTCCATTTTGAATTGGGTTTTTCTTTTAAGATTTGGTATAGACCTTTGGATAAAACTGGCAGTCTGCCAACAATTGAAAAATATAGTAGACTGTGGGGTTTAAGATTTAACAAAAATAGAAGGTCGTTTGTTTAATCGTTGCGTCCTCTTAATTCAAACTTTAAGCAATGTCTTGTGAATTCTTAGAATTTCCTTCCTTCGATTAAGCTTCTTTAAATAATCAAGGTGTGCTGAGCCGAACAAAAATCACAGTAGCATGGCCCTCGCTTGAATTAATTTCGTTTACCCTTAGAATTCGAGGTGCGCCCTTTAGCAAATTCCAGGGCTTTCGCAAAATTATCAACACGCTAGTTGCTTTAGGCGCGTCGTTTAATAGTATTACCTTCTTAAACTCGGGTGCATATTTATGTGACCCAAATCCAAATCTCAACGATGTTAGAATAGGTCAAAAACTACGGGTTAATTTATGTAACGTGGTTCGATATATGTTTTAATAACGTTGCAATTTTCTCTAAAAATGAATAAAAGCGGTTAAAAGGTTGAGATTTTCACATAGGTTCAAAATGTATTAAAAATCAGATAATTAATCCAAATATAACAGTTGAGCGACCGTGCTAGAACCACGGAACTCGGGAATGCCTAACACCTTCTCCCGGGTTAACAAAATTCCTTACCCGAATTTCTGGTTCGCACACTGTAATACAGAGTCAATCCTTTTCCTCGATTTGGGATTTGAACCGATGACTTGGGACACCATAAATTTTCCAAGTGGTGACTCTAAATCTCTTAATAAATAATCCCATTTCGATTGTCCTTTAATTGAAAAAACTCCCTTTATTATACCCCCTTTACGGGGTATAGTGAAAAAGGAGGTGTGACAGGCTCCGTGACGAACCAACCGGTCGTTTTGAGAATTTACACCCCGATCCTCTGATGAACCAAACGGTCGTCACTTGTTTTAAATTAAATTCTGTGACTCCGAGGCTTTGAAAACCTCATTTAGAGTCACCTCAATTTGCGTGCGCAGTTCGGACGCGTAGCCGAAAAGCTTAAATGAGAAACTATATGAATAATGATAAGTTTTGACTATAAAATAAATTAATTTGACATTGGTCAATGTTTTGGGTAAACGGACCTGGACCCGTGATTTGATGGTCCCGGAGGGTCTGTATGAAAATATGGGACTTGGGTGTATGTCCGGAATCGAATTCCAAGGTCCCGAGCCCGAGAAATAAATTTTTAAAAGAAATTGTTTCCTGAAATTATTTAAGGAAAAATGAAATAAAATTTGATTAGATCGTGTTGGTATCGGGCCCGTATTTTGGTTCCGGCGCCCGGTACAAGTCTTATATATGATTTAAGATGTTTCTGTAAAATTTGGTGAAAAACGGACGTTGTTTGACGTGATTCAGACTTAAATTGCTAAATTTGATACTTGATGAAGTTTGAGAAAAATGATTTGATTTTGAGGTTTAATTTATTGATAATGATGTTATTTTGGCGATTTGATCGCACGAATAAGTCCGTATGATATTATTGAGTTAGTACGTGTGTTTGGTTAGGAGCCTCGAGGACTCGGGTGTGTTTCGGATGTAAATCGGGAAGGTTTGAACTTATGAAAAATTGCAGAAATTACAGCTGAGCATAGCAGGCCTGCAGGCTTCGCATTTGCGAAGCCTGGCTCGCAAATGCGAGCGGCCTTTCGCAATTGAGAAGTAGGCCCAGGCCAGCCCTTCTCGCAAATGCGAGGAGTGTCATCGCAAATGTGATTACCCTGCTATCGCAAATGCGAAATCTAATATTTCTCAAGGGTTCTCAAATGCAAACATTGTCTTCGCAATTCCCACATCAGCAGGTCGGGATTCGCAATTGCGAACCCCTATTCGCATTTCCTATAACTAAGACCTGCATTTTTTTATACTTAGCCAATTTTGCACCATTTTTAACATCTTTTCAAAATACAAACTCCTTTGGGCGATTTTCCAAGAACAAGTCTTCTTCCAAATCGATTGTAAGTTAGTTTTTACTCATTTTCTTTAATCATTAACATCTTTTAATATGATTTCAACCAAAAATCAAAGATTTTCATGGGGGAAATTGGGTGTTTTGGGTAGAACCTAGGTTTTCCAAAAATTGGGGATTTGGACCTCAATTTAAGGTTCGATTTCAAAATAAATTATATATTTGGGTTCGTGGGGGAATGGGTAATCGGGTTTTGGTTCGAACCTCAGGTTTTGACCACGTAGGCCCAGGGGCAATTTTTGACTTTTTGGGTAAAACTTTGGAAAACTCATTCATGCATTGGGGTTGATTTATTTAGCGTTTATTGATGTAATTAATTAATTTGTGATTAGATATGAGCGAATTGGCGGTGGAATCAAGGGGTAAAGCTATAATTTAGACTTGAGTTGTGTTCAAGGTATCTAGGTAAGTGTTTGGTCTAACCTTAGCTTAAGGGATTAGGAGTCGAGTTCTATTTGCTACATGATTATTGTTGAGTACGACGTATAGGCATGGTGGCGAGTATCTATACGTTGGTGTCTAGCATGACCGTGGGTCTTATAATATGATTTTCATGATTTCGTTGAACAATCTATGCTTTAGAAGTGATTTCTATTTGTTGTGAAAAGTTAAGGAAGTAATTGTGACTTTTGTACATCATGGAGCAATGGCTTTTGGAGCATTAGCTCAAGTGGTAAAGCGAGTTGTGAAGTAAAAGTAAAAAGAGAAAGAGTTATTAAATTATTCCCTTGCCGGATATTATTATTTATTTGGTTATCTCCCTTGCCGGGATGTTGATATTGTTGATGTTGTTCCCTTGCCGGGATTTAATGGTTTAATTGTTGCTCCCTTGCCAGGATTCCTATTGTCGTGCATTGTTTGTTCCGTGAGGAAAGAGTGTAAAGCACGAATGGTGATGTCGTGCCGCACGTTGTACCATTTCGTGCCTATTATATTGATTCTTATGGCGAGGACTAGAGTAAAAGCACGAAGGGTGATACCGTGCACTTGTCATTGATTTCCCTGATTATTGCTGATAATTGAGTTGTGTTGTTCTTTACGTTTATTTTATTGATTTTCTGTTGTTACTTGACTTTATGGTGATGTCATTGATTCCCTTGCCCTAGTTGTTTTGTAATTGTTTCTTGGGTGAGGAAGAGTGTAAAGCATGAAGGGTGATGTCGTGTATTGTTTTGGTGAGAGAGTGTTAAAGCACGGAGGGTGATGTCGTGTACTTATTGCCGTTTGTTATGATTTCTTGTTGTTATAGTTCAAGTGCATTAATTATCTTATTCCACTATTACTGTGATTCTTTATGTTGACATTTTCCTTTATTGTGTTACTTTTTATTATTGGATCAAGGTATCTTTGCGCAACAATATGCCTTGAATTTATGCTATAATTGCTACATGTTTATGTGACTTAATTGCTACTTGACATTTAGCATACTAAATATTAAATTGCCTAATTGCTCCTTAAAGTCCATAATTAATTGCCACTTGTCATTATTTGTTTTCCTCAGTGAATCATAATTATTGTGTACTTGTATTCGTAATAATTGTTGTGTTTGTTAGAGTAAACTTCATTTGGAAGAACTGTTGATATAATGAAATGTGAGCGGGTGGTACGCCTACCACGAGATTTGATGAAATGAGAGTGGGTGGTACTCATACTACGAGATTTAATTAGATGTTAGTGGGTGGTACGCCAACCACGAGATTTAATAAAATAGGAGCGTGTGGTACACCTACCACGAGATATAATGATGGGAGCGAGTGGTACGCCTACCACAAGATATAATGAAATGGGAGCGGATGGTACACCTACCACAAGATATGAGAAATGGGATCGGGTTGTACGCATGTAACGAGTTGTGAATCGAGAGTGAAATCTGCATTTGTTTTCCTTATCCTTGTTAGAAGTTGAATTTTGCTTTCCTGATAATTCTCTTGAGATTTTGCTTTATCTGTTATTTCCCGAAGCATGTTTCTTCCTCCCATCTTTATTTGTTTATTTCTGCTTTACTTTTCGTTGTATATTATACAACTGCACAAGTTTATTTGGTGGTCTGGTCCTAGCCTCGTCACTACTTCACCGAGGTTAGGCTAAGCACTTACCAGCACATGGGGTTGGTTGTGTTGATACTACACTCTACACTCTTTTGTGCAGACCCTAGTGTTGTAGATTTTGGACCGTAGTGAGATTGCTGGATCTTATTCATCAGGTGACCCGAGGTAGCCCTGCAGGCGTTCGCAGGCCCTGGCGTCTCCTTTCATCTACTTTCCTGTTTCTTTCATGTATTTCCTGAGATAGTGTTGAATTTATTTCTTTCAGACCTTTATGTATAGTATTCTTAGATTGTCTGTGAAAATGTGACACCAGTTCTGGGTAGTCGAGACTCAAATAGTTGTATTAGATATTCATGCTTAGATAGCTTATTGTTTTTCTTCCGCTTATGTTAAATTTCGTTGTTAAATGTTATATCTTCGGAATTGTTAACAAATATAAAATGGGTAAAAGTTAAATTGTTAAAATGATTGGCTTGCCTAGCTCATATTAGTAGGTACCATCATGACTCCCGAGTGTGGGAAATCCGGGTCGTGACAGATCCCCTATTAACTGCTCTCCCCGTGTCTATTTTGATATTGTGATTTGTCGGGATGGTTTTTCTTGAGTTTCGGAGTGTTTTGGGACACTTAGTCTCTAAATGAGAGTCTAAGTCTTAGAAATTGGACCGTAGTCGGAGTAGTATGAAGATGTATTTGGAATATAATTCTGTCAATTCAGTTAGCTCCGTTGGGTGATTTTGGTCTTATGGGCGTGACTGGATTGTGTTTTGGGGGTTCGTAGCTTATTTAGGCTTGAAATGCCGAAAGTTGATTTTTTGGAGTTTTCGGGCCGACAGTGAAATTTTGATATCGGGGTCGGAATCCGATTTCGGAAGTTGGAGTAGGTTAGTAGTGTTGAATATGACTTGTGTGCAAAATTTGGGGTCAATTGGACATAGTTTTATTGGTTTCGGCATCGGTTGTAGAATTTTGAAAATTCAAGTTGATTAGGTTTGGATTGGAGGATGATTCATAGTTTTAGCATTGTTTGATGTGATTTGAGGGTTCTAATGAGTCTGTATGATGTTTTAGGGTTGGCTGGTATTTTTGGTTGAGGTCCCGGGGGCCTCGGGTGAGTTTCAGATGCTTAATGGAATGGATTTTGGACTTAAGCAAATTTCTGATGTGCTGAACCTGTTGTTTTTGCACCTGCGGATTTTGGACCGCAAATGAAGCTCCGCAAAAGAGGTTTGGCAATCGCAGATGCGGTCTGAGGTATGAAGACCGCTGGTCGTAGATGCAGCTCAAGGACCATAGAAGCGGAACCGCATTTGCATGGAATGCAGCGCAGGTGCGGTGCTTAGAGATTTAATGAGTTTTTGCTAGTGCGGTTCCCTAGTCATAGAAGCGGGACCGCAGGTGCGTCCTCATGACCGCAGATGTGCTAATCGCTGGGCAAAAATATGAGATTTAGAGGGTTTAAAGTTCATAACATCAAATTCGATTTTGGGCTCAGGAGAAGGCGATTTTGTGAGATTTTTTAAGAGGAAATCAGTGGGTAACGATTCCTAACCCTATTTCGTTTATATTTCATCAAATTGTTGTTTTACTCATCTAATCAAGGAATTTGAGTGGAAAAAAAATGAGAATTTGGGGGAAAAGTTCCCCAATTGAGTTTTTGGGTTTTGATCGGGTTTTAGTTGTCGGAATAGAGTAATTTTTGGACGAGTGATCTCGTGAGTGAATGGGTGATCTAAATTGGTAACTTTTACCCGATTCCAAGACGTAGGCCTGGGGAGAATTTTTGGGTGTTTTCCTATTTTCTTGTATTAACTTTAATTTCATTAGCTAAATTAGTTTCTTGTAGCTATATTTATATTAGTTGATTTGATTAGATTTGGGCCACTCAGAGTTGGATACTCGTGGCAAGAGCGTGATATCAGATTGATTTTGAGCTGGTTCGAGAAAAGTGGCTTGCCTAACCTTGTATGGGGAAACTCCCCTTACGATTTTGATACTGTTGTTATATGAAATAATGTGTACGTGAGGTGACGAGTGCGTACACGTGCTAAATGCTGAAAATCCTATTTTCATTAAGTAAATATCTATGTTTTCCTTTAATTGAACAGTACTAGTATATGAAGCTTTCTGTTTAGCTTAGGAAAGCATGCTTACGTGACTTAACTGTCTTATCTGCTTTAACTGCTTACTTGAATTCTGTGTAGCATGTTTAGGGTAGATGTTACTTGCTTTCTTGATACGAAATTGAATAGAACTGTAGACTTTCTTCTCGAGGCTGTTGTGTATATTGTTTTGGTTGAGTATTTACTTTGGGACTATGGAATGGTATTCCGGGAGATACCCTTATACTGGTTATTTACTTTAGACTACGGATCGATATTTCGGAGATCCTCCTGCACATTTGCATTTTGGACTATGGGAGAGTATCCCGGGAGATCCTCTGTACATTTATGTTCGGGACTATGGGACGTTATCTTGGGAGATCCCCTATTGCTATCTCTGTGTACTGAGTTATTTCTTTCTGTGATTTCATTCTTTATTGACAATTAGTATTTTTAGATATACTCTCGTATTTCATATCACTTTACCTTGTTATATATATATATATATATATATATATATATATATATATATATATATATATATATATATATA
>MU764396.1:14100-34499 GCA_026770625.1 Nicotiana glauca | reverse complement strand
CCGATCTATATATATATAACCAGTAGGTCTCTGACCTTTCCTCATCACTACTCGACCGAGGTTATGCTTTGGAACTTACTGGGTACCGCTGTGGTGTACTCATGCCCTTTCCTACACATGTTTTTCGTGTGCAAATCCAAGTTCTTCCGCTCAGCCATACTATCCGTGAGGCGAGGCAATCCAAAGACTTCGAGGTATATCTACTGCATCTGCAGACCTAGAAGTCCCTCTTTATTCTCCCTGCAGTTATAAACTTCTTGTATTTTTCCTTTGTTTAGACTTCTGGAGTTAGAACACTATGTATTTCTTTAGCTTGTGATTCATGAGATTCCAGGCTTTGGGAGTGCTATGGTCAGTTGAGAGTGTTGTTACTGTATATGCCAAGCAGCATTTTAAACTCTTTTATTATATCACCTGCAAATGGTTAGTTTCATATCTTTATTTTATTTTTCCGCAAATTGTTAGGCTTACCTAGTCGTAGTGACTAGGAGCCGTCACGACGTTCACGGAGGGAGAACTTGGGTCTTGACATGCTCAAATCTAGCCAAAATAATTTCATAAAATAATTAAAACTCATAGGAAACAATTCCAGATAATAAAACGTCGACTTTTAACTTAAGACTAAAAAGCCAACCCGAAAGTCAAATCCAGGCCCGCACCTCAGAACCCGATAAAAATTTACGAAATTCGAACGCTCATTCCGATACGAGTCCAACCATACAAAATTTATCAAATTGCGGTATCAATTTGCCCACAAATCTTCATTTTATATAAATTTTTTTGAAAGATTTTGAAATTTCCCTATTTCTTCCATTCAATTCACAAATAAATGATTAAAATATTCACGGACTTATGAAATAATCAATTTCAATTAAGGAACACTTGCCCAAATCAAATTCGTGAAAAACTCTTCCAAAATCGCCCAAAATCGAGAGTTCCAACTCAAAGGAAATGAAGAAAATGGACAAACTTCGACCCCACATGCAACCAATTTAGCTGCTTCCACGACTAAAGCTTTGCTCTTGCGAATGACCACTGGTATCCAGCCCTTGCACCTGTGGCAGAAAGCCCGCTTTTGCGATCACGCAGGTGCGAATTGAAAATACGCTTCTGCGCTGCCATCACTTATATGTTCCCATGTATCGCATCCGTGATCACACAGGTGCGGCAAAATTCTTCGCACCTGCGACCACTTCCCAGTCCTTTCAATTTCTCTTCTGCAATCACTGCCTCGCCTATGCGGTCTCATACCTCCGACCAAATCCATCGCATGTGCGATGGCATCAGTGATTGTGAGCACGTGATTTTTGCCTCACATGAATTACTCCCAAAAATTCAAAATAAAAACAATTTTTCTTTATGTGCAATTGTGAGATTTTTTGCGACATTTTTGGATAATTATTTGTATTTTTGTCTGTGCATGTTTATTTATTTAAATTAATATAAAATACAAAAATATGTCACATTTGCATCTAGGATATAATTCTACATTTAGGAGTAATTAAGTTTGCTTTACAAAAATATAAAATCACAAAAATATGTATTTTTACATTTTTTAGCATTTAATGTCCAAATTGTGCGATTTTATTTTAATTGATATTTAATTTTGTGTGATAATTATTATTAGGAGTTGATTAATATTTTAAGTTAATTTTGGTTTTATTAATTTAATTTAGGTTCTTTAAGTTTAATTTTGGAGCAAATAAACGAAAAGAGAACAAAAAAAATAAAAGAAAATTCGGATTGGGCCATCTTTTGAATTAAACAAACTAGGCCCAAAACACCCCTTACCCAACCCAAAACCCCCTAGCCCAATCCGCCCCCCCCCCCATCTGACCAAACAACCCCCCATTTGTTATTTTTCATTACACATTAACTAAAAAACCCTAAACCTAAAACACCCTCCCCCCTCTTCATCTTCTCCAAATAGCCTCCATACCCAAACATTGCCCCGTCGCCCCCCTCCTCCACACCAGCCACGCCACCATCGACGTCCAGCCATCCTCGTCGACCAACAACCAAACAACCACCTTCACCTGTCCGTCGTTCACCACTAACCACCACCTTCCCCACGTCCCGTTTCTGCTTCTGCCTAGTCCCAACGACCACGCCAAATAGCAGCCTTCACCCTCCCGTTTCCCCTACGTTGCCCAGCCAACCCTATCTCCATCGTCAACCAGCCAGGCGACCATCACTCTCCGTTATCGTCCAGCGACAGTCCACCAGTCAGCTGCGACGATAACAGTCGCCAAACGACCCTCACCATCTCATCACGTCCAGCCCCACGCCTGAACCTGCCCGTCGCATCTCATCACCATCTGTTGAGTTTGTCTTCAAGTCGTCGTATAGTTAAGTTCAAGTTTGTCCGTCGAAGTTACCATTTTTCCGTAGTCTTTTTATCACATAGTTAATTACATTATCTGTGTTGTTTAAGTTAATATCTTGGTTCATACTTTCTTGTTAAATAAAAGCTACACAAAATTATTTTAATTAGGTTTATACACAAGTTTATTGTTTTTCATCCAGTATGTTTACAATGTTCATTTGTTCTTGTTTAGTTTAAATCTAGAAGTGTGTTAGTTTAATCATTGAATCTTTGTTTTGATGATATTTGGTCTGAATTGAGTCTCAAGCTTAAATTATGATTTGAGTTTGATAAATCCTAATGTTGTGCTGATATGAATCTGATCTTGAATGTTGATATGAATCTGACTTTGTTGAAGTGATTCCTAATGTTGTTGATTGGAAATTAGTTTCATGTGTTAATTACTCAATTGTTAGGCTTGATTTGGTTATAGCTGTAGTAATTTGGTATTTTTAGGAACCAGTTTTGGTTAGTTGATAATTTTGGTACAGATTGAAGGGATGGGGTAGAATAGTAATTTTAGTAATTTCAGGGGTAATACGGAAATTAACCACTTGCAGATTTATTTAATTTAAGTGCTCTATCCACTAAGCTCTAATAATAGTAAAATATTAAAGTGGGGACAAGGCATGACGGTAGAGTAGAAATTGCATTAGGGGATTAATTAAAAGGCACTAGAGTAGTGGGGTAATTAAAAAAACTAAAAGAATAATTTATTAGTGGCAAATGCACTAATTATGTGCCTATTTAGAGGCTGAAAATTTGGCATTAAGGGGGAGGACATTGAAAAACGAAAAAAAAAAAAAGAAAGAAAGAGAAATCTGAAACAATGGGAAATGTTAAATCAGTTACAAATTAATGGTTCATGCTGATTCCTACGGATTCTAAAGTTCAAATTCAGGATATTTTGAGTATTGTTTTAGTTGATTTTAATCTACTAAAGTGTTCTAGTGTATATTTTCAAGTATATCTGGGTATATTCCAAGGGTGTTTAGTGGAGTTCTACTGATCCTGTTGATTTCAAATACTTCCTGGCCATTGATTGAATCTCTAGGCTGTTTGACTTGTCATTGATGTTGTCTGCTACTGATTTACTGATCTTCACCTTCTTCTTCTGTTCTATCACCAGGTACACTTTCAAATCATTGTGATGTAGCTATTAAAAGTGAAAAGAAATGCTCAAGTATTTGAGTATTTAAGTTGTATCTGTAGTTTAGTAATAAAATGATAGGTAGTTGTATAGTCTATCTTTGTAATTCAATAAAAACATGGACTGTGGAATTTATACTTGACCAGAATTGTTTTCTTTTGTTTGCAAACTGCAATTTATAAATTATTAGTAGTGTCTAATGCATGATAGTTAGAATTCTATTTCATCTTAAATAAGTGTATTGAGTTGTGGGAATTGAACAAGTTTAGGTAATCACAGTTGGAGCCAGCATTAGTCTGAAACAATAGGTTAATAGCTAATATGTAGCTAAGGCATGAGTTTGAAATAATTTTTGTGAATTAGGCATTATATTTTGATTTAGGCAGTCTTTATTTGTTTAAAAGGGGGCTTGGTTGGCTTAAGAGGGTAAGTGTCGGATAAGTCTAGTTTTGCCAATTTTAGATGGAAATAAAAATGGTATCGCTAATATGTAGCTAAGGCATGAGTTTGAAATAATTTTTGTGAATTAGGCATTATGGTTTGATTTAGGCAGTCTTTATTTATTTAAAAGGGGGCTTGGTTGGATTAAGAGGGTAAGTGTCAGATAAGTCTAGTTTTGCCAATTTTAGATGAAAATAAAAATGGTTAGTAATGTCATATAATCCGTAGGCTCACTATACTTGAAGTTAGGATCGTAGTACTAATCGTCAAAGTCTTTAATCTAATAGGCATGAGTTGAGTTCAAGCAAGATAAGTTAATGATTAAGTTTAACAGACTTTCGCAAGCAGTAGTAATCAAGGTTAATTTTGATTTCAATTGGTTGTAAATAAAAATTCCAACGGTTTAATTTCATCTAACGATATGGGTTAAATTAGTTATAGGATAATTAGTTTCCTTATTAACAATATTGTTTGTCTATTCCGTATTTTATTTGTATTTTCAATTTTAGTAATATTCCTTTTCGTTAACATTTGTCTCAAGCTAGTAATTAATAAATGATGGCCTTTTCAAGCATGTAATCAATCAGGATTTTTCTCTTCTTTCATTTTTAGAGACGAAAAAATGTAGTCACTTTAGGTTTAGCCTTTTAAAATAAATGAGGTGTGCCTCGCCAAAAATAAAATGCACAAGCGGCGGGGCCCTCAATTTATGTAATAACTACTTAGATTTCGGGAGAGGCCTTTTAGCGAATATTTCACGGCCTTCCCAAAAGATAACAACGAGTTAGTCTCTTTAGGCACGTACTTTAAATAACATTATTTTCTTAAACTCGGGTGCACATTTATGTGACCCAAATCCAAATCTCAACGGAGTCAAAATGTGTCAAAAAATACGGGTGCACTGGTGCGACGTGGTTCGAGATACATTTTCACAACGTTGTAATTATTTGTTAAAAATAATAATAATAAAAGTGGTAAAGAGTTTTAAACTTGCATATAATTTTGTATTTGTAAAAATTCAAATAATTTAGCCAAATATGACAATTGAGCGACCGTGCTAGAACTACGGAACTCGGGAATGCCTAACACCTTCTCCCGGGTTAACAGAATTCCATATCCGGATTTCTGGTTCGTAGATTGTAATACGGAGTCAACTTTTTTCTCGATTCGGGATTCAAACCGGTGACTTGGGACACCCTAAATCTCTCAAGTGGCGACTCAATTTTCTCAATAATTAAATCCCGTTTCGATTGTCCTTTAATTGGAAAAACTCCCCTTACCACGCCCTTCGCGAGTGCGGTAGCGCCAAAAGGAGGTGTGACAGCTCTGGCGACTCCGCTGGGGAATTGACCTAGAACCATTGGTTCAGGGTTAGAAATTCGAGCTTAGAATAAATTGTTGTATTTTGGCTTTATTATTTGATATTTTCGTATGATTTGTGTTTAATGTGCAAAATAAATTTTTTTTACCGCTTTGATATTGTTTGAACTGTATATATAAACTGTGCCGAAACCCTTCTCTTCTCACCTCCGGGGATGTACTTTCTGGTTGAGACTCCCTATTCTGTTAGTGTCATACCCTGAATTAAGAAAGAGGCTCGGAAAGTTTCTAAGCCGGCTGGCCTTTTAGTTCCGGAAAGGAGCTCCTTCCTCGACTCGAGTTGTCCGCTCGGGTACACGGTCTAGAAAACACACCCAGGTTTTTAACTTAGTATGACAAAACCACATGCCGGATCCCTAGTAGGAACGCTTATTTGCATCATTTTGCATTTGACTTAGGGGACTCAACACAGGGGTTGGGTCCGTCTAGGACAGGTAACCTGAAATAAAAAAGACCATCCTGCTGCATCTTGTTTGTTTTATGCATGTATTTGCTTCAGACTTGCATGCTGACCGGCTTATGAAAATCGGGAATATTAGAAAATAAAAAAAAATAAAAAAAAGGGGGAAAAAAGAGAAAAATAGCAGTGTAGAGAGACAGCTACTTATTTTTAGAAAAAAACCATGCCTAAGTAGTGTCGAAACTCCGCGAAAATTTTGAAAAAAAAATCGAAATGAGAAGTATTTTTAGTTTGATTTATTTGAAAAAAAAGAAGGGAGTTTTGTTTTCAAAATCTAAGTCTATTTTTCTTTACCGAATTACGCGGGTTTGATTCTTACCGGATGTGAGATACGTAGGCAACCCTCATCGGGTCCAACCTCCCCTTTTGCCAAAATTAAAAAAAAAATGTGTCAAATTTTAAATTTTGTTATAAATAAGTCAGTGATGCTGTTTTTACCAAAAATAACCGAATGTTCCCGAAAAGGATGCCGGAAGGCTGGCTTTGCATAAACAGCCGCTTTGGGTCATTTTTTTGGGTTTTTGATCGGTGGACTCACACAACCTTAAAATCTTCGTCCAAGAAGTGCTGAAAGGCCGCGTTCGGAAAACCGAATCTTTGTTTAATCTTAAAAAAAATAGTCAAATCATTTTGAGTCAAAACGGATTTTACTTGATCACATTAATAAATGTGCAGGATGAGCACGATTCAAAATGAACCCTTTTCAATCTTGACTAAAATCCCGATCCAATTGCGGCTATGGTGGAATGATTTGGGCAAAAAAGGGCAAGACGAAGTCAAGAAATATCTGAAAGGTCTTACGGGTTTGTTAGAAATCAAGCCTCGAGGGGATATTATAAGAGCGTTGGTCGCCTACTGGAACCCGGCGCATAATGTCTTCCACTTCTCAGATTTTGAACTCACCCCGACTTTGGAAGAAATAGCCGGGTATATTGGGAATACTGAAGTGCCGTTAGGACACAAATATCTGGTTGCTCCAAGAGCAGTCGCTGTGCATCGGTTTTTAGATTCCTTAAAGATAGTCAGAACGGTCCATAACCCAGATCTAGCAAAAGGCTTTTGTACTATGAGCTTTATATACCAAAGATACGGCCACGTGGGGGGTTTTGACTAGCCAGATAATAAGTTATGCAGCAAAAGTAACCGTCAGAAATGGGAGGAACATAGACGAGTTACTTTCATGATAACTTTCTTAGGACTTTTGGTGTTCCCAAGGAAAGACGGTAATATTGATATAAAGATAGATGGGGTCATCAGTACATTGCTAACTCAAGAGGAAAGCACTCTTACGCCTATGATAGTATCTGATATCTTCCGAGCTCTCACAACCTGCAAAGCTGGAGGAGACTTTTTCGAGGGATGTAACTTGTTGTTACAGATGTGGATGATCGAACATCTATGTCACCGTGCACAATTCCTGAGCTATGGTCCAGCGGAGAAAACCTGCATAGAGGAGTTTTACATAAGAATTAATGGGGTCAGTTTACCTGAAGGAGTTTCAGCATGGACATCATACTTTCGGACCCTCAACGCCAGTCAAATACAGTGGACGCTGGGATGGTTACCGGTCGACAAGGTCATATATATGCCAGCGGCTAGGCCCCATTTTCTCTTAATGGGACTCAAGAGCATTCAACCGTATGCACCCTATCGGGTTTTGAGGCAACTTGGAAGATGCCAGATAGTGCCAAGAGATGAAGATCTAAGTACCCAAGTAATTGAAATCGGTCCTGACGGCCAATTTCTTGAGGCAAGAGTCCGCCAGATCTGGAGCAAATGCCAATACCTGGATACAAACACTTGTGTATTAGATCGGGCTAAAGGGGAAGTTTCACCCGGATATCACGCTTGGTATAAAGGGGAAGTGTCACGTGGAAGGCCGTCCAAAAGACCTCACCTCCAGGAGTTTGCCGAGTCCTCACAAGAGCATTGGGATTGGTTGGCAAAAGAATAAAGCTACAGGGCAAGAATAGGCGAGCTGGAACAACGGGTTAAAGACCTGCAATTTAAAAATAGTGTGCAAGTCGCGGCCTCCGAGCGAGAAAAAAAGGAAATTAATCCAAAAGGTTGAGGCTCTCAAAGGTCAAAATCTAAAATTAAGAACAATTGTCAAAAAACCAGAAAGAAGTCGGGTTGACCAAAAGATCTTAAATGAGCTAAGAAGGAAAGCCTCTGAATACCAAGGGAACTTAGAAAAATCTGAAGCTCGACTAGCAAGGATCCAAGCCAGATGGGCAAGAGGAACAGAGGAGCGGGCCCAGTATGTGCGGAAAATAAAAAGGGACTACGAGGGGAGCATCTCCATATTGAGACAAACAATATCCACTATCCAAGAGCGGGTCATCAGGCAAGCCCGAAATGCCAGGACAGATAGGGAGCGTTGCTACGGATTAATGGCACGAATGGAAGAACAAATGGGTGAGTTTCAGGATCAACTCTTTAATAACGCTCAAGTGTTGAGGACACGAAACCAAGAGATAGAGCGGTTGCTTCAGGAGAAAGACAAGATCAGGGCAAGAATCGAAGATATCATGCAGTGAATCACCGGGAAGTGCTTGGCATGTGAGGATATGACCCAAACCACCTTCTTTGCTGCAATAATGATTTATGTCCGCCAGATCATGGAGGAATTGAAAGGGCTGCAAAGGGATCTCAGGTCAAGGCCCGTGGCAAGGCCGAATGATGCCTCACGGGCCACAGAAAAATTCAAAGCATTAATGTAGTTTTAATCTTTTAAATCTGGAGAATCTGTCTGTCAGTTCTTTAAGTTTTATTCTGTTTTTTCTTTTAAAAAGTTGTAAACTTTGGTCAAGTGGATTAATAAAAGCAGTTGTTTGTGTGGAAAAAAATATTTTATCACGTGTTTCATATGTCAGAACTACGCTCGGTCTGATTCATGCGGGGACATGATACGTAGGCAATATATATAAGATTCTATCACCACTAAAATAAAAACGAATAAGGAAAGCAAAATAAGTCGGAATGACACATACAATCGAAGCGAATGGCATGATAGAAATGGTTAAACTGCCTAGGTGCATTGCATCTCAACGTGCGATTGCCTGTTTGATTAAACTCTGAAAACTAACAAGTTTGTTGGTTATACAGAAATTTCAAGCAGTTAGTTTGTTAGAGAGTACTGGCAGCATACCATTATCAAACAAGATCAAAAGGGCCTATACCAGAAAGCATGACTGGCTCAGAAAACAGTGTTGAGTCGGAAAAGACGGCAAATCAGATGCTGAAGAAGGCAATGAAAAAAATGGAAAAAATGAGACTGGAGATGAGAAAAATGCAGATAGCCTTGGCTAGGGTTCGAAAGGAGCCCGAACCATCCGTTACTCCTACTTTCCCACCAGGACACGCACCGGAATACCCTTCCCCCGGCCCTTCAACAAGCTTCCCAAGCCATCACTACTATCAGGGAAGAGATGCCTATGATCCCCAAGCTCCACCACCCAATCAGAAACCTCCTCCACCAAATATTCCTGTCTTTGTGGCAGCTCCCCCAGCCACATTGCAAAGATCGTCTAGTGAACCACTGTTCCAAGCTCATGACACCCAATATTACCCTCCTGAACCCACTTTTAAAGCTCCTGAGCCCACTTTTAAAGCTCCTGAGCCATACACATATACACCCTATTTTGGGATCCCGGAAGAAGCGAAAAAACCGATTAAGAATGAGGAATAGGAGGAAGTGATTCGAAAAGTCAAAATCCTGGAGCAATCCTTCAGGAACATGCACAGTTTAGGCAACCAAGTCAGTGTTGCCTACAAAGATTTGTGCCCTTTCCCTGATGTCCAGTTGCCCGCAGGGTTCAAAATGCCCAAATTTGACTTGTACGAGGTACATGGCGAGCCAGTGGACCACCTCCGAGGTTTCTGCAGTAAAATGAGAGGAGCTGGTGGGAAGGATGAATTGTTGATAGCCTATTTTGGTCAAATCTTGGGCGGGTCCGCGCTGGAATGGTACACGAGACAGGATCCCGGCAGATGGTATACATGGGATGATTTGGCACAGGCATTCATTGGCCATTTTCAGTATAACCTTGAGATAGTCCCCGACCGTCTGTCATTGTTGAAGCTGGAAAAGAAGCCCGCAGAAAGCTTTAGAGAATTTGGCTTCCGCTGAAGGGAACAAGCAGCAAGAGTTGATCCTCCTATGAGGGAGAACGAAATGGTAGACTACTTCTTACAGACATTGGAGCCGACGTACTTTGGTAATCTAGTGACGTCCGTGGGTAAATCGTTCAATGAAGTGGTAAAGATAGGAGCCATGATTGAAGAAGGATTGAAGTCTAACAAAATCTTGAGTTATTCAGCACTGAAAGCAACCACCCAAGCCATACAAAGCGGTACTGGTGGTGTGTTGGGAAAGAAAAAGAAGGAAGAAGTTGCCACAGTTGAAGCAAGCAATTGGTCCGGATCTAGAGGTCTTTCACCTTACTACCAGCCCAGACCCCACCGCCCGAACTATCCATGCATTCCATATAGCCCTCCACAACCCTACTACCCAGACCCACGTTTTTTCGTCCATCATGCCCAAACATATACCCAACCACCGGTTCACCCGCAATGGCATACACCCGCTCCTCAAAATGCATACCCACCCCCACAAAACACATACCCACCTCCAAGGGCCTACAGAAATCCTCCAGGATCCGGTTTCTGTGGAAATCAAGCTTTCAGGAATGAGAGGTTACAGAAGCAAAAGACATTTACTCCGCTGGGAGAAACCTATATTGCTCTATTCCACAAATTGAGACAGTTAGGCCTGCTGAGTCCTGTTGAACCAAAATTGCCAAATCCCCTTCCCAGAAATTTGGACCATTCAATAAGCTGTGAATATTGTTCGGGGGCCCCCGGACATGATACAAAAAAATGTTAGAAACTGAAAACTGCGGTGCAGGAACTCATTGATACTCACCAGATTGAAGTTCAGACCCCAGAGGCACCCAATATCAACCAGAATCCATTGCCGGCTCATCATGAGGCCCATATGATTGAGTTGATACACAAAGAAGGGGAGCCAAATAAACCGTCGCAGACGGTAATGATGATCCGGTCCAGCGAAACCGTTTCGAAAGAGAAGGTGACCAATGGGAAGACGATGGTCCAAGGCAGGCCATTTGTGGTAGCTGGGAAGGAGTCATCGAATATTATTGCAGTGAAACCAGAACAAGCAAAGGTGGTAATACCAGGTGTTTCAAGTAAACCTGTTCTGGTTGTGAAGGGGGCTCGCATAGAGCCTGTCATTATAAAGTCGGTAACTCAGTTGCCAGCCGTCAACACCAAAGCTGTCCCTTGGAATTATGAACAAGTGGTGGTGACATATAAAGGGAAGGAAATCAGGGAAGAAGTGTGTGAAATCCAAGGTCTGACTCGTTCGGGAAGGTGATTTGCTCCCGCAGAGTTAAGAAAAGCCAATCCAGCAGCGATGAAGAAACCTGTAACCGAGGAAGAAGCGGAGGAGTCCCTGAAAAAAATGAAGATGCAGGACTACTCTATAGTAGAGAAGTTAAGGAAAACGCCGGCCCAAATCTCACTGCTTTCATTGTTGATCCACTCAGATGAACACCGCCAAGCATTGATGAAGATATTGAATGAGGCTCACATCCCCGACAAGATCTCGGTGAATCACCTGGAGAAGATAGCTAGCAAAATATTTGAGGTGAACAGAGTTACTTTCTCAGATGATAAGTTTCCAGTAGAGGGCACAGAACATAACAGAGCCCTTTATCTGACGGTGAAATGCGAAGACTATGTGGTTACACGAGTTCTTATTGACAACGGGTCCAGTGCAAATATATGTCCTCTCTCCACACTGACCAAAATGAAAGTGGATAATGACAGAATCCGCAAGAACAATGTTTGTGTTCGGGGGTTCGATAGTGGAGGCAAAGATTCAGTGGGTGACATAATATTGGAATTGTCAATAGGGCCCGTGGAGTTCACCATGGAGTTTCAAGTATTGGATGTGGCGGTTTCTTATAACCTTTTGCTGGGACGACCCTGGATCCATGCGGCCAAGGCAGTGCCATCTATGTTGCATCAAGTAGTCAAATTCGAGTGGGAAAGACAAGAAATTATAGTGCACGGTGAAGATAATACGGGGCCCTAGTTGATGCCATTGTACCTTTCATTGAAACGGAGGACGACCAGGGGCCGTGGGTATATCAATTCTCCGACACAGTGCTGGTGGGAAAAGTTCCAGAGGGGAAAAGCCTACCAGTTCCTAGAGTAACGGCCGAAACTGTTATGGTAGCCTCTGAAATGTTAAAGAATGGTTTTATACCGGGTAGAGGTTTGGGAGTTGATCTTCAAGGCATCGTGCAGCCAGTTTCTCTTGCAAAGAATTTGGACACTTTCGGCTTAGGGTTCAAGCCAACAACAACAGATGTTAGAAGGGCTTGAAAATTAAGAAGAAAGCTTGGGCTCTTCCTAAACCAATTCCATGCCTGTCCAGGTCATTCGTCCGATCGGGTGCCAAAAAGCAGTCATTGACAAAGGTGTCGGGTCCACTGATTGGTACAAAGGGGAATTTGAACATGGTGTTTGAAAGGGTGTTTGCCGAAGTGAACATGGTTGATGCTGGTGAAGGTTCGAGCAATGCAGACATCCAGTACGTCGGGCCTAAGGCCAAGTTCAACAATTGGATGGCTACTCATTTGCCCATGCGGAGGGAGTCTTGGTAGTAGGCTTTGAATTTTCCTTCATGTTTAGCTGGATTATTCCAGGGTTGTAATTCAGTTTTCTTTTATTTTATAGTCATCAAAAGTGTGAAACCTTGTTATCCCATACTTCAATCAATGAAAGCTTTGCTTTACTCTTTACTTTATTTTAATTTTGTTTTCTTCTTTCTCTTTCTGAACAGTTCTCTTTATACTGGTTCTAATGACATGGCATGCACAACGGATCTTCAACCCAGTCTAAATGATCAATCTAATTCCGAATTAATTACACAAGAGGTCGATTGTGATGATGAATCAGAATACGATGAAGACAAGGCCTTTGAAGAGATAAATAGAGAATTAAGCCAATTTAAAGATAAGCCTAAGCCCAATCTGAATGACACTGAAGCTGTCAATTTAGGGGATGCCGATGATGTCAGGGAAACTAAAATAAGCATCCACATTGAGCCGAGAATCAAGGAAGAATTAATCAAAGCACTTGTTGAGTTCAAAGACGTTTCTGCATGGTCATGCGACGACATGCCGGTCTTAGCACTGATTTAGTGGTTCATAAATTACCCACTGATCCGGCATGCCCTCCCGTCAAGCAGAAATTGAGGAAGTTCAAAACCGACATGAGTGTGAAGATTAAGGAAGAAGTAACCAAGCAGCTGAATGCAAAGGTTATTCGGGTCACTCGATACCCTGATTGGTTGGATAATGTGGTACCAGTGCCGAAGAAAGATGGGAAGATCAGGGTGTGTGTCGATTATCGCAATCTGAACAAGGCAAGCCCAAAGGGTAACTTTCCACTACCCAACATTCATATTTTGGTCGATAATTGTGCCGGGCGTGAGATCGGGTCTTTTATGGATTGTTATGCTGGGTATCATCAGATTTTGATGGACGAGAAAGATGCAGAGAAAACGGCTTTCATTACTCCATGGGGAACTTATTGCTATCGGGTAATGGCATTTGGTCTAAAGAATGCCGGAGCAACATACATGAGGGCAATGACTACTGTGTTTCATGATATGATACACAAAGAGATTGAGGTATACGTGGATGACGTGATTATAAAATCCAAATGGCAGGCAGACCACGTAGAAGACTTAAGGAAGTTTTTTCGAAGACTTCGAAGGTATGATATTAAGCTCAACCCTGCTAAATGTGCATTTGGTGTTCCATCTGGAAAGCTATTGGGATTCATAGTCAGTTGGCGAGGCATTGAGTTGGACCCGTCGAAGATCAAATCCATTCAAGAATTGCCCCCACTGAAGAACAAAACAAAAATGATGAGTCTTTTGGGAAGGTTGAATTATATCAGCAGGTTCATCGCTCAACTCACGGCGACTTGTGAACCCATTTTTCGATTACTGAAGAAAAATGTTGCGATAGAATGGACGGAAGAATGTTAGGAAGCCTTCGACCAAATCAAGGGGTATCTGTCAAACCCGCCTGTGTTGGTCCTACCTGAACCAGGAAGACCATTGATTCTCTACCTAACGGTACTGGAGAATTCATTTGGATGTGTACTGGGGAAACACGACATTACGGGAAGAAAAGAGCGAGCCATATTATCTCAGCAAGAAGTTTACAGTCTATGAGGTTAAGTACACTCAACTTGAGAAGACATGTTGCGCCCTAACTTGGGTGGCACAGAAGTTTAAGCATTATCTGTCGTCATATACTACTTACCTCATTTCACGTCTAGATCCATTGAAGTATATTTTCCAGAAGCCTATGCCCACAGGGAGATTGGCGAAATGGCAGATATTGCTCACAGAGTTCGACATTGTCTATGTGATGAGGACGGCCATGAAAGCCCAAGCGTTGGCCGATCATTTAGCTGAGAATCCAGTCGATGAGGAATACGAACCCTTGAGGACGTATTTTCCTGATGAAGAAGTAATGCATATAGATGAGTTGGATTCGATTGAGGAATCATGATGGAAACTTTTCTTTGATAGAGCTGTAAATGCGAAGGGAGTTGGAATAGGAGCGATACTTATTTCCGAAATAGGTCATCATTGTCCTGTTATGGCTCAACTACGCTTCCATTGTACCAACAACATGGCTGAATATGAGGCATGCATTTTGGGTTTACGGTTAGCTGCGGACATGGATGTCCAGGACGTCTTGGTCTTGGGGGACTCGGACCTCCTGGTGCATCAGATTCAGGGTGAATGGGAAATACGGGATTTGAAACTTATACCATATCGACAATGTTTGCATGATCTGAGCAAGCGATTTCGATCAGTGGAGTTCAGGCACATCCCAAGAGTTCATAATGAGGTTGCCGATGCTTTGGCTACTTTAGCATCAATGTTGCATCACCCAAAAAAAATTCATGTTGACCCACTGCATATTCAGGTTCGTGATCAACACGCTTACTGTAACATGATAGAGGAAGAAATGGATGGCGAGCCATGGTTCTATGATGTCATGGAATACCTCAGGATGGGGATATACCCGGAGCAGGCCACCGGAGATCAAAAGAGAGCCATTAGACGATTGGCAAATGGATTTTTCCTTAGTGGAGGAGTGTTGTACAAAAGAACACCAGATTTGAGTTTGCTGAGATGTATAGATGCTGGTCAAGCCACGACAGTGATGACAGAGGTACATACTGGAGTCTGTGAGCCCCATATGAGCGGATATGTATTGGCAAAGAAGATTCTTCGAGTAGGATATTATTGGCTCACTATGGAACGGGATTGTATCAGTTTCGTGAGAAAATGCCATCAGTGTCAAATACACGGAGATCTGATTCACTCTTCGCCAATAGAATTGCATACGATGTCAGCACCTTGGCCATTTGTTGCATGGGGGATGGATGTCATTGGACCTATTGAGCCGGCAGCTTCCAACGGTCATAGGTTCATTCTGGTAGCCATCGATTATTTCACCAAGTGGGTCGAAGCTAAAACTTTCAAGTCGGTGACCAAGAAGGCAGTGGTGGATTTTGTTTATTCCCATATCATCTGTAGATTTGGGATCCCAAAGATGATCATCACAGATAATGGTGCTAATCTTAACAGTAATTTGATGAAAGAAGTTTGTCAACAATTCAAGATTAAACACCGTAATTCCACCCCTTATCGTCCCAAGGCGATCGGAGCAGTTGAAGCAGCCAACAAAAACATAAAGAAGATATTGAGGAAAATGGTAGAAGGGTCCAGACAATGGCATGAAAAGTTACCATTTGCATTTGTTGGGTTATCGCACTATTGTTCGTACTTCAGTAGGTGCAACTCCTTATTTGTTGGTATACGGAACTGAAGCAGTGATACCAGCAGAAGTGGAAATTTCATCTCTCCGAATTGTCGCTGAGGCTGAGATTGATGACGATGAATGGGTCAAAGCCCGATTGGATCAATTGAGCTTGATTGATGAAAAGAGATTGGCAGCAGTGTGTCATGGCCAGTTATATCAAAAGAGGATGGCAAGAGCATATAACAAGAAGGTGCGTCCAAGGAAGTTTGAAGTGGGGCAGCAAGTATTGAAACGGATCCTTCCACATCAGGCCGAAGCAAAGGGCAAGTTCGGCCCAAATTGGCAAGGACCGTTTATTGTAACCAGAGTGCTATCCAATGGCGCTTTATGCTTGACGAATGTCGAAGGAAGATGTGTCGACATGGCTATCAATTCTGATGCAGTCAAGAGATACTATGTATGATTTTCTTTGATTATAATTGATGGTTGTTTGTTTGTTTGTACTTGGCATTTATCGGAGAATGAAATGACGGAGGCAATTTATTCTTTTATCCAAACACTTTAACCTTTATCTTCCTTTTTTAGCCTTATTTATTCTTTCATACCCCTCTCTTGGAATCGGTAATAAAATTGGAAAAAAAAGGAGAAGAAAAAATAACAACAAAATAAAAGAAAAATCACAAGAAAGAAAACAAAGGAATCGCGTGAACTACGTTCGACCTGATTCCTCAAAGAGGATACGTAGGCGCCTCACGGCTCGGTCATAGTGTAATAAAAGTCAAGAGATCCCCAAGCAGGAAAACTGGGGCAGAAGTTATGTTTTAAATTTTAGGAAAGAAATTTGAGTCCAAGAGTTGTAACATTTTACCCATCAAAGTTATTTTAAAAATTCTTGATACATGTTTTCTTTTAAGCCGATATACCAAGAATTTCAATCCCCAACTGATGTCCAACAAAGACCTCTCGATCAGTATCAGAGAAGTACCAAGTCAGGCAAATGGAAGTAGGAAATAACACTTTGATCCCCAACAGAAATAGGATCAATAGCTGAAGAGAATTGGTAGCCGAAAGAATCTTCATCATAGAGAGTCTTATCGGTAGCACTTCAATCCCCAGTTGAGAAATGAAGTCTTATCGGTGAAAACCTTCACAGGCACCATAGGGCGATGACAGTGAGAGAAATGAGAGAGTCTTATTGGTGAAAACCCCTCGAAGGGCACTATGAGACGACAAGGAGTTAAAAAGGGGCAAACAATATAAGATCGACAGAAAGGATCCGTCGAGGCATCAAGAAGAACAAGTCGTTGGTTCGGCGAAAGAGTTGGGTTACAAGGCCTTTGAAATACAAAATGAGACCGTCAGAAAGGTGGATTGATAAATAGACTTGGGTTGATTAATCCGGAAATGCACGACATGATCGTTGGGATCGGTTATACCATTCAAATAAATTTCTTTTCATTTTTCTTTCCCCAGCATTTGTTCAGAAAGATTTTTCTTTTTCTATCTTTTGAAGTCACTATTTCTTTTGTTTGAGATTTTTTAATGAGTAGTTTGATTTTTAGAAGGATTTTCAAAGCTTACTACCAGTTGCCAAGATGATGCAAAGTAAAAATGTGGGTAGGACAACCCCAAGATTATACAATGGAACGAGAAGTACGTTTGTTACAAGACCAAAATGATAGATTGGTCTAAGATTTTGGAGAAATATAGAGCGAAGATGGAAAATAAAATTTGAGAAGTTTGTGGAGAAGGAATCATCAAGGAGGTCAGAAGTTATCGGCTAAGCCGTTGTAAGGCCAGGAGAAGTATCATCCCCGGCAGATAACATCATCCCCAACACGTTTTGACAGTATAATGGAACGCAAAGCAGGGGAGGAGAAAGGGAGAAAACCGTCCTCAGCGAGAGTATCACAACCAGGGACACATTTTAAACTGACCAAATTTTCTTTGATTTAAAACAGGTATGGAAAATGTGGATAATGGAGGAAACATGCCACAAAGAAAGTAAGTACCGGACAGGTTTGTTTAACTGAATTCTCAGGACCCTCCTGGAAAATGGGACTTGTTTGAAATAAGCATAAGAAATAGAAATTAACAGTCAAGGGATTTTAGAGAAACACCATCTTTTTCCATCTTTTTCCACCTTTTTACCCCGATTTTGAACAAGGATGTTTTCAGGACCCTCCTGGAAAATGGGATTAGTTTTAAGAAATAAGTACAACAAGCGAATCTTAACACGAAGCCACTCAAAAGAAACACCATCTTTTTCCACCTTTTCCCCAAGAAGAAACATCATTTGGACAAATAGGAATGTTTTCAGGACCCACCTGGACAATGGGGCTAGGCTTTAAAGTTTCCAGTAGTAACAGGAATTAGCATGAGGAATGCCGTAAGAATTTTTAATTTAAACATGTAAGGCGTCACGCCTAAGGATTTCAGGACCCACCTGGATAATGGGGTATAACTTTAATACAATTCAATAGTTACACCCAGTTATCAAACTGGGGCAGAAAATTTCTTTGTTTTGGCCATTGTTTTTAGAATTCAGGAACCCGCCTGGAGAATAGAGGCATTTATTTCAAAATTTAAAGTCAGGAGCCCACCTGGAGAACAAGGGAATACTTTTCAGGATTAGAAAGTCAGGAGCCCACCTGGAGAACAAGGGAATATTTTTCAAGTTCAGCAATCAGGTGCCCACCTGGAGAACAAGGGAAGTACAATTCAAATTTTGGTTTTTAATTTGATAACATGTTGTACCCAGCTACCAAACTGGGGCAGAAAATTTTCTTTGTTTGTCTATTTTGTTGAGGTCAGGTGCCCGCCTGAAGAACGGAATGGCATTTTACTTTAAATTATAATTGAAATCAGGTGCCCACCTGAAGAACAGAATGAAGTTTTACTTTAAGTTGTTGTTGAAGTCATGTGCCCGCCTGAAGAACGGACCGACGTTGTCTTTTAAACTGCATTTTGAAGTTCTAAATTATAATTGAAATCAGGTGCCCGCCTGAAGAATAGAATGACGTTTTACTTTTAATTTGTTGTTAAAGTCAGGTGCCCCCCTGAAGAAAGGAAAGGCGTTATCTTTTTAAATTGTATTTGAAGTTTTAAATTATAGTTGATGTCAAGTGCCCGCCTGAAGAAAGGAAAGGCGTTATCTTTTTTAAGTTGTATTTGAAATTTTAAATTATAGTTGGAGTCAGGTGCCCGCCTGAAGAACGGAAAGGCGTTTATGTTTTTAAGTTGTTGTTGAAGTCAGGTGCCCCCCTGAAGAACGGAATGTCGTTTATTTTTCTAAGATGATGGTTGAAGTCAGGAGTCCGCCTGTAGAATGGAGGTCGTTGTATTTCAAGTAGAAGATTGAAGTCGGGAGCCCGCCCGTATAACAGAGGAATACATTTCAAGTAGAAGATTGAAGTCGGGAGCCCGCCCGTATAACAGAGGAATACATTTCAAGTAGAAGATTGAAGTCGGGAGCCCGCCCGGATAACAGAGGAATACATTTCAAGTAGAAGATTGAAGTCGGGAGCCCGCCCGGATAACAGAGGAATACATTTCAAGTAGAAGATTGAAGTCGGGAGCCCGCCCGGATAACAGAGGAATACATTTCAAGTAGAAGATTGAAGTCGGGAGCCGCCCGTATAACAGAGGAATACATTTCAAGTAGAAGATTGAAGTCGGGAGCCCGCCCGTATAACAGAGGAATACATTTTGAGCTGAAGATTGAAGTCGGGAGCCCGCCCGTATAACAGAGGAATACATTTCAAGTTGAAGGATTGAAGTTGGGAGCCCGCCCGTATAACAGAGGAATACATTTCAAATTGAAGGATGAATTCGGGAGCCCGCCCGTATAACAGAGGAATACATTTCAGTCTTTACATTTCAAGTGTTGAAAGTCAGTAACCCGCCAGGAGAGCGAGGGGTTATAACAAAAATCCCCAGCATAAATTCAAGTTCAGCAATAAGAAGAAAGGCAACAGTGGCCGGGAGAGGGCAGGTCAAACGTCGAATGGAATATAATACGAAGCTCACAAGAAGGAAATAAGCAGTTCGAGTTCGGCAACGAGAGACACAGGAGCAAGTTGGAAGATCTAGATAAGATTTTGTAATTCATAGACTAGTTTAGTCTAGCTTCTTATTTTCGTTTAGCACGGTGTAATAAGGAGGTCAGTAAGTAGTAGTAGCAGCAGCAACAGCAGTAACAGCAAATCATAGTCCCATGGTAGTCCTAGCTACCAAAACTTCTCGAACTACATTGACCTAATTCCTTTTTAGCCAAGGATATGTAGGAAACCTTTGAAGCGGAGGTTCGGTCAAATCTTTCAAAATAATGCTTCACACGGAGTATTCAAACAAGCAAAAATCGCTCGTATCCGCTCACTTTGTCTTTGCACGAAAACTTTTCGTATTTACGGGCAAAGAGGCGCAGCTGTGAGCACGTGATTTTTGCCTCACATGAATTACTCCCAAAAATTCAAAATAAAAATAATTTTTCTTTGTGTGCAATTGTGAGATTTTTCGCGATATTTTTGGAAAATTATTTGTATTTTTGTCTGTGCATGTTTATTTATTTAAATTAATATAAAATACAAAAATATGTCACATTTGCACCTAGGATATAATTCTACATTTAGGAGTAATTAAGTTTGCTTTACAAAAATATAAAATCACAAAAAATATGTATTTTTGCAATTTTTAGCATTTAATGTCCAAATTGTG